>WHYT01017064.1:273867-335701 GCA_009806455.1 Tetrax tetrax | reverse complement strand
CCTTACCACTTTCTATCTCCTTGGGGCTGCCGGTTCACGTTCCCTAGGACCAGCAAGTTTTTCCTGGGCTACACCCAGTAGAAGCAGTAAGCAAGCTGTATTTCAGCTGACGTGATTTGGCAAGCAGCGGTTGTGGCGTGGTGATGGCTGAAATAAGGAGCTGGTAGGCTCACAGCAGGAACCAAAGTAACAGAGAGCATCACGGTGATGGTTAAACGGAGATTCCTGCCAGCCGTGTGCCTGGGTGTCCGTCTAGGAACGGGCACGCGGGTTTGCGTCATGCCCTGCCAGGCTGGAGAAGTCCTGAGGGGTTACGCAGATGAGCTGGTGTGTTTTGTATAAACCAGTGCTGTTTGGAAAACGCGGGAGAGTAAAAGTCCATGTGCATGCGTGTCCCTGACTGACGTGTTTAACCTAATGCAGAAAACAGAATTAAACCTGGAGCTGTCACTGTCTCATCCCAGCGCGGCGCCCAGCTGCGATGGCTGGGTATAGCAGGCTCCTTTTCGAAGAGGGTGTGAGGCTGGTGTGCTTGGCTGGATAGCAGTGTCAGTATGTCCGTCTGCTATGGGGTAGCGGTGATGTTTCTAATCAAGCTGGAGCTGAATGGACTTTCCAAGAGGAGCGAGGTGAGCTTTCTAAACAACTTAAAGGATTTGGTTCAAAACAGTCATTAAGCAGTCGTTAAAAAAGCGATTGCAAATGCCATTACTTTCTGTCCATCTCTAGTATTTCTCAAGCATGCCCCCGAAAGCTCGACACCATTCTGCAGGTTTAGCAGTAATTTGAATGCAACAAATTGTACCTGCAAAGCACAGATGTTGAAAGCTGAAAAATCTGAAGGTGCCGTATGTTTCCTGTAATTGAAAGCAGGTGCCCTGAAGGAAGCAGAGATTCTTTTTCACTTTATGAAGTATCTACTTGGCAGAGCAGGCAAAAAGATACCCTCCAAAGCTTCATTCACTGGATAAAACAGATTAAAGCTGTTGTTTTACGATAGCTCTAAGGGGCTCCAACAAGGGATCGAGGCCCTGTTGTGTTGGGCACCATAGACAAAAGGAATTAAGTTGCAGAACTTGGAATGCTGAATAAATTAAACTGCATGTCTTTAAAAGATGGGATGAGGCGGAAAACCATGGTAACCCTGCTTTGTGTGGCACTGAAAATCAAGCTTGGCATCTCCAGCACATTGTGTCTCTTCCACTCTGCCCTGGGGTGGATGTGACATCCCAGGTCCACATCTCCCAGTTGTCCCACTTCTGATTCTATCTGCTTCTATGAGTGCTCACTATGGTAGGTGACCAATCTATCTTTTGCCTTGATCGTTGTACACAAAGAATCCAGGACTAAAGATGAATAAAAGCTAGGAAAATGTGTGCTTTTCAGGATGACTTTTTGGGAAACAGTCTGTAGCGTGAAGTCTACAGGATAACGAACAGGGGAGAAGTGCCCGGTGTGTCCTAGCTACGACCCCACCTGCAGCTTTCACAAGGCTCTGGGGAGGGTTTTTTGGTGTGTCTGTGCCTCAGTTTATGTACTGACAGTGGTGAAAGCCCTGAGAGTCCTCTGAGATGATTCAGTTGATGTTTGTTGGGTTTTTTTTGTGTGTTTTGTCGTACCTAAGACATGTAAGAACCAAATGTTATTATAACACGGAATTTAGCCGCATTGCATTCAAGCTGAGCATGGTCTGTGGGTGTAAGTAGTATTTGATATGTAAAGACAGGAAAACAAAATAACAGAAAAGCACCACAAAATATCAAAATCTGCTAGTGCTTCCGAGCAGCGTTGTAGTGCTGCAGGTTTGAGCAAGCCTGAACTGTTTCCACTTCCGTTCTGTATTTCAGTAGCTACAGCGAGTGCAGAAAGAGGAAACAACTCTGATCAAAACATTTTTCAACTCCTTCTCTAACGAAACAGATAGTGCCTGGCACAGTATCGTTGTACAGTTATTTCATCTCCTCCAAACGCTTTTGTCAAGTTCTCAAAGTGCTGGCTGACCTGTGGGCACCAGGCTCAAAGCTCTTGCTCTGAGTCTTCGGCTGCCCTTTAACCACTCTGCAGCGCTTTCACGATGCTCTCTTTCTCTTTGAGATGCCCACAATTTTTATTTTTTTTTCTCCTTCAGTAGTAAGCAGACATTTTTTAGGATTTTTTTTCTTCTTTAGCCTATCGAACCATCTGAAAGAAAGAAAAAATGTCTTTTGTCCAGATTGCAACAGAGATCATAGATTCTGCTGGGAAAATTGAGAATTAGTGTTTACTGCCTTTCACTAATGGCCAAGAATAGATAGGAAAATTTGTGTTCCCAACAAGTGGAAGAAAAGGCTTGATTTTCAATAGATACTAGTCAGGTTTCAATTTTCCTTGACGATCTTATTCAACTGATTTAATACTGGATCTCAATTCCAGGCAAAATTTTAAAAACCAGGAATTTAATGACTGTCCCCATCATTTCTCTTCTTATAGTTTCCTATGCATGAAAGGTCAATGTCAGTCAGACCGTACCATTTGGCATGAAGATGGATGTAGAAGCTAAAGAGGATTTTAAAAATACATGACCTGGCATTTGAAACTGAAGCCTAGGAGTTGAGTCCTCCTTTTGTGCCTTTATCTGCTAGTGACCTAGCGCATCGTCTCTTACAGGGTGTGTTTACAGATTTAATAGTCTTTTTTGCCCTGGTATATGGTGTTGGAGAAAGTCCTACAAGGACTGAGTCAGATTTTGGGAAGAAGTGATGCCACCACTCTCCCTAGAGACATTTGTGTGCAGCAAGTACATAAAATACTGTTAATGCTCTCCACACCTCACAGAATCTGAGAGAGGAGTCCATTTACTTAAAACTCCTTGGCAGGGCTGTCTGGTCCCCTTGTTTCTTGTTATTGACTGGAGAAAGAAGGGAAAGTGGCTGGGTTACTAATGTGGTGCTTACTGAGGCTTCTGGAGCTCGGTGAAATCAGTTCGACCGTTAGCACCTTAATTTTCCCGTCTGTAAAATGTAGGTTATGTCTCGCAGCGGAATCGTGATCCCTGCTACTTCTGTGTTCAGAATGCCTGGAGAAAGAAGGCAAAGGCAAAAGGCAAGGTGGTATTCTGATCAGTGTGGTGTTTAGTCTAAAAACTGTGAAACACAGCCTGAAAGTGTTGCACAGATACATGTGTGACATACACAGCGTGGAAGCGTAGCACAGAAAAATAAATGAGGACTAGACATAGAATCATAGAATTGTTAGAGTTGGAAGGGACCTTCAAAGGTCATCTAGTCCAACCCCCCTGCAAGGAGCAGGGACATCCCTGACTTGGTCAGGTTGCTTAGAGCCTCATCCAGCCTGGCCTTGAATGTTTCCAGGGATGGGGCATCCACCACCTCTCTGGGCAACCTGTGCCAGTGTTCTACAACTCGCATTGTGAAAATTTTTTTCCTAATATCCAATCTAAATCTACCTTCCTCTATTTTAAAACCATTACCCCTAGTCCTGTCACAACAGGCCCTGCTGAAGAGTTTTTCCCCATCTTTCCTGTAGGCCCCCTTGAGGTACTGGAAGGCCGCTATCAGGTCTCCCCGGAGCCTCCTCTTCTCCAGGCTGAACAGCCCCAACTCTCTCAGCCTGTCCTCATAGGAAAGGTGCTCCAGCCCTCTCATCATCTTTGTGGCCCTCCTCTGGACCTTCTCCAACTGGTCCATGCCTCTCGTCCACCAGCACTCCCAAGTTCTTCTCCTCAGGGCTGCTCTCAGTCCCTTCTCTCTGTCCGTCAGTTTCACGTCCCCCACCAGCCCCTCCCTGTTGGTGAGCACGAGGTCCAGCATGGCACCCCTCCTTGTCGGCTCCTCTATCGCCTGCAGGAGGAAGTTGTCATCCACGCATTCCAGGAACCTCCTGGATTGCCTGTGCCCTGCCGTGTTGTCTCTCCAACAGATGTCGGGGTGGTTGAAGTCCCCCATGAGGACCAGGGCTTGCGACCTAGAGGCTGCTCCTGTCTGCCTGTTGAGGGCCTCGTCTGCTCTGTCCTCCTGGCCAGGCGGCCTGTAACAGACCCCCACCATAACATCCCCTGTCCTCTGATCTTGACCCATAAGCTCTCTGTCAGCTCCTCCCCCATCCCGAGGCGGAGCTCCACGCACTCCAGCCGGTTGCTGATGTAGAGAGCGACTCCCCCTCCTCATCTTCCCCTCCTGTCCTTTCTAAAAAGCCTGTACCCCTCCATGTTGACGCTCCAGTCGTACGAGTCTTACAAGCCGTATTTCTTTGTGCAGTAATGCTTTTAGGTGTTATTCTTCGGTATCTCTGAAAAGCGGTTAAATATTTCCAGTCAATCTTGAAAATATCCATTTCAGTGTACACAGCCACGGTGGAGGACCTGTGCGTGGTCCCTCTGCATCTGCTGGCTCGCTGTTCTGTCTTTAGCTGCTCACTTTTGCTAATTGCATTAACCTGTAAAATAAAAAAATATATATATTATTTTATTAGGTGTCATTAAACAGTCAGCAGACAGCAGTCAGCCAGCCTGCGGCATCAACCACTAGTTGTTCTTACAAACTTTATAACAAATGACAGATTTCCAAACTTCAGAGCTTTGTATGAAATGAAGCCTGTGTGAATGACCCATCTTCGTGTCATCCATTTGTCTTTCTCTGGAATCACGGGAAACTCCCTTCTGCCATGGATGGGGCTTCTACACTTCCAGCACCACGTGTTTTACATCTTCCTTTGTCCCTCTTGTCAGCTGTGTGGCCCCATCATAGGGTTTGAATTGTAATGAAAGTATTAAGATAGTCAAAATGATGGAGACTATCATGGTGATTAGATTTTTGGGAAAATCTCCTTGAGAATCTGAAAAAAAAATATTTTTTTACTTTAATGATCCATATAGCTTGGACATGATCTGTAAGTTTGAGCTCTTCACTGATGGTTCTTGGACTTTGAAGCACATCGTTATATAGATAGGCTGGTGGTGTCTGACCATATTATCTATTTTTTAAGGTGCTTAAAATGTGGAGTTGAACCTCTGGAGTCAAACTGGCCAACAGCTACAAGTTAGTAGCTTTTGTCTCAGGTTTTTTTATAATTTGGGCTCTGTCTTCTGAGTTGTGTGAGGGGGAAGTGGTTCCAAACTGCATTTAGCATTCGTTTGTTGGGTGTGTGTTTCTTTGTCTGCAATAGCTTCTCCTCTGGAAGCTAAAGGTTTTGTGAAAGGTTGACCTCATTGGTGCTCACAGATCCTACACTGAATCCCAAATTACTCTAACAGCACATCTTTCAGGGCTGCTAAAAGTTTTCTGTAACTTCAGCCAGTGCAATGTGATGTTCTGAATTACTCCTACTTTTACACCTGTATGTTTAATTGCATATCTTAGAGAGGGGAGGATGCTACTGTGTAGGAACTTTTCCTTTCAAATGTATGTTACCTCATTTTCTTTTTCTCTTTTACGGTTCTGTTGTACAAATAGAGTTTCAGCTCTTCTAGAATAACTTTTGTGTGTTTAAAGAACGAGCTGAGTTAGCAATTTGTTATAACCTACGTAGAGCTTTCTCTTCTGTTTTCAGGTACAGAGAAATCAAGTATCTGCTTTCGCAGGATGCCTAGGTTATCAAGCACTAAAAATATCCATCATTCATTCCTACACCCTGTATGTTGTGATGTGCAGAGAGTGAAAGTCTCAGTCCCTAATTTCTGCCATTTGTAGCAAGGTGGGACAGGTTTTCTGAATTAAATCTCAGATAATCTGTTGGTTATCCTCTGCAAGAAAGTTGTTCTTTGCTAGTAGATGGCTCATAATTTATCAAAACCAAAATACTTGGATACTTTCTATTTTGTCACATAAGACTGAGCTGCTGCTGTGGTGCGTGAGATAAGGTCGTGCTGCCCCTGGAAAAAGAATTCACTATTTTCATGCTCTCTGATATTTCCATTTCATCCCTTCGTGATGTGATGGCTTTCTGTTGTCACTTCACATTTTTGTAAAGTATTACTAAATGCTCTTGCTGCTAGTAGTAGTAGTAGGATCATGTGATGACTCAGGTTGGAAGGCCCCTTAGGAGGTCTCTAGTCCAACCTCCTGCTCGGATCTGGGTTGGCTGTGAGGTCAGACCAGGTTGCTCGGAGCTTGATACAGCTGGGTCTTGAAAACCTCTGAAGATGGAGATTGCATAGTGTTTCTGGGCAACCTGTTCCAATAGTTGACTGTCCTAATGGGGAAAATATTTTTCCTTCTATCCAGTAAGATTCTCTTCTTTTAACTTGCTTGTTGTCTTCCCACCATTGTGCCATGCAAGGAACCTGGTCTTGTTCAGCCTGGAGAGGAGAAGGCTTCAAGGAACCTTCACATACTTATGGGAGGCTATTGAGAAGATAGGGCCAAGCTCTTAAACTGGTAGATATTCCTGTACCTTTTTATCAATGAAGGTTGGTCTGGAGTTGTTCACTCTTTGAAAAGTCTTCAAAAGAAGATATTTTTTTTTTACTTTTTTTTTTTTTAAAGGCCAGTTGTTTCTGCTGATTTGCCATGTGTGTGAATTCCAAGGAGGGATTCTGGCCCTCCTTCTAGTCTTTGATTCAGGGAATCTATTCTGCTTTGCAGGACACTTTACCTGTCTCATCACTGAAGGTGCATGCACTGCCTTAGTCTTTTGAGCATCCATAATCCATTGGCAGTCTGCTAATGGTGCAGTGAGACTTGTTCTGCTCCAGGTTTTCTAAACAGATATAGGAAGTTTTTCCCCTATGTGTGTGAAAATAAGAATGGTTGTCTCAATTTCTGCATATGTCTGAATTGTCTCTCCAGTAGCTGTCTCATATTAACTTACTGCCTGAAGTTATACAAATTACTGCTACAAATGTTTAACACTTAAGGAAATGGGGAAATGGGTTGTTGTTCAGACAGTACCTATCAGTCTGGGTAGCAAGTACACAAAAACTTGTTTCGTTTTGAGACAGAGTAGCAGCCAAAGGCAAAGAATTGCATTAGTGTTTTCTGGCTATCTAATAACACATTTTCTTAAGTCTGACAATAAATACACATCTATTTGAGTTTGGTTTTTTTTTTTTTGAAAACCATTTGGGACTGCAGTATCATTTCCTTGTTGTATATCTCCAGGTTTTTGCATTTCTTCTGTAATGTTAAGAGAGAAATAAATGCAGATTACTAGTCAGGGATGACTCTGTAATTTGTATTTCTGAATCTTACCTGACCCTGTTCCCTCAGCACAGCAAATTACTTGGGTACTAACTGCAAAGCTAGATGAAACAAACTACTTCTGTGTTTTATTTCTGATCAGAAGAAAAATGACTGCATGTAGTTATTTAATGAAAACAATATCCTTTCCAGTCAAAGGACTTGCTACATTTCCCATTTTTGGATGTTTGTGACTATTGCTAATACTGCTTGCAGAGCCTCCGAAGCATACCTGCGGATTTCACAAAAATGGAACAACTTCTCATCCAAAAAAAAAGTTTATTTTCTGAATCTGAAGGGTTATGAAAGTAAGAAGTGGATTTGAGGTTTTGAGGTTTTATGGGAAATTATTTTCCAGGTAAGAGACAGGGGACTTCTGTTCCTGGAGCAATGCTTAGTAGCTAAACTATGATCCTTTTTAAGTTAAGATATGACAACAAATAAGAGGATTAAATCTTTTTAAAATCTATTAAACGTCAGCACTAGCTATGTAAAAACATGAGAACAACTTTACAGGACCAAGCTAAATGTCCACCTAACCTAGTAGCCTGTCTTTCACAGAAGCCCATAGAAAATGTATAAGTAAAAATAAACAAAATAATGGTGAAAGTGCTCAGGGATTATTTTTTCCCCTGCAGGCTCTCCCAGATGTTTTCAAACTGCAATGTGGTAACTTACAAACCTGAAGTTGCACCTATGTGTTTGTCTTAAATAGCTTTTGTAGGATTTCTTTTCCACCAGGGAAGAATTCCGTGGGTCCTTCCAGGTCCTCATATACTGTGCTATTTTGAGAGAGAAGAGTTGGATAGATTTTCATATATCACTGTTTGCTGCTGCATTATTACACCCTCCTGTACACTAATAGTGCTGAGCTATTAGCATCGTCCCACACATTCTGTGTTTTTTTGCCAGCAGGGTGAATCAGAAAAACATCTGCCTGGGAGGTAGAGATGTGGTTTGATGTACGAATGCGTAAACACGACAACTCCACACCTTCTAATTTGAACTCACACCAGAGAGCACAGGCGAGACCTGTGTATGTCTGCGGTTGGGAACTGGCCCTTCTGCAAATCCCGCGTGAGAAGGCTGGAGGGGATAAGGTGTCTGTCCACATCAGTGTCAGCGAAGAGAACTGTCAGAGCGACTGCTTCCTCCAGGAGGGAAGCTGCAGACGTCGTGACTCTGAGATACACATGTGTTTCCGTAGCATCCGTGAGCTACTTGGGCATTAATTTAGGTCAGTGTTGCATTGCTTGAGTTTAAGACAGCACAGGGAATATTTAAGGTAACATTCATCATTCTCATTTTATTATTTTTTTTTCAATGGCCTTTCTTTTGATTTTTGAAATATTTTAGTTTTGTCCATTCAGGATGAATAGTGTATGTTAAGCATGGAGACTCCTGGTCAGTATTCAACACGGCAGCGAGATACAATACAGGAAAAAGATTGCTTAAATCAGGAAGATTGCTCTCCTTGAACACTTTTACAGTCAGATAAGTGCAGCTACCTAAACTTCCCAGAACACACTGAGCTTTTAGTAAATAACTTACTAGGCTCAGGGGTCACAGTGATCCTCCTGATGATACTGTGGCGTTTGCTGGTAGCTGACATCTCCATGGAAAAGCAGGAATATCGGCTGATGAAAGCAGAGCTAGCGTCTTGACAGATGCGTGTTACAATGACACCTTTAGACAGGTTTGGAAATACAACAGAGCTCATGTGTTTCTTAAGGAGCTTATTTTATGCCACATTTACTGGAGTTTTTAAAGTCTTGTTTTGAAAGGTACCTGTGATAAAATCGGGGCTTCCAGAGTTGGCTGCGCAGCCTTTCAGGGAAAGCCCAGGGCTCCATCACTCAGTTCTGCCCAGAGCTTGCATATTAAGAGTAAGATGGACACAGAATTCCCTTTCCTCTTTAACTCCCTTCCACGCCTTATCTTTTTAGGCATTTTTTAAAATTGCATTATATACCAAAATAGAAACTTTATCAGAAACCTAGCAGATGAGAAATCTTCCAGCCAGTGAAGATGCTGTACAAACAGCGGAGTTGTAAGTATTTAGCAACATCACGGTAGCCTTGTTCCGCATTTGCAATTAATACACGTCTGTGTTTGCATTTGTTATAGGACTCTTGACAGCACCAACATAACAAGAAAAACGAACAACCTGAGTAATAAATCTCTGGAGGCATTCAGCAAGTGCCATAGGGCTCATTAATCTTGATTATTCCCCATAATAGATAACTTCACAAATCATCTATTCTCCCCAATCATGCACATAAGGATAATGTATATATAATAGCCTCCCGTACTGTAAAACCCCAAATAGAATTTCATTTTTTGAATATAAGTCTTGACAAATGCAAGACAAATATTTATAGAAGAGGAATGGATATGAATAATAACGAACTGGACTGAAACAAGCAGGGCAGAGACAGTTGTGAAAAGATGATGACTTCTTTTTTTGGTTTTGGGGTTTGTTTTGTCGTGTTCCCCCTCTCACCCCTTTTATGATGTTGCTATTTGAATCCAGGAATTCATTTATTTATAGCCTGAAGTAGATGGGATTTTCTTCCTGAGAGTTTTGGCCAGGGAGATAAAGGAGTCTGCAGCTGCAGCCTTCATGCATGCTCTTTAAGGAATGTAGAGAAGGGAAAAGAGGAGCTACTGAGAAATATTCTGAATTCCAAATAATTTAGTATTGATAATTTATACTCCTGATTCCTTCTTTTCCTTGTACTCTTCCCGAAGCCTTCCTTTGAAAAGTGCCAAAGGTATCAAAGGAAACCACAGCCCTGGTCTGATGTGGTCTTTACCTGTTTATCAGATTTTCTCAACTGCAACTTAAATATGCCAGTGCAGCGTCAGAGACCTGTGAAAGACATCTTATTTAGAGTAAGACTGTATCTGATCCTTTTGGTAAGAATAACAGAGATACTCTGATACCCATAGTTGACACTGGACTACACACTGCGCTTCAGCTCGGAAACACTCTGGTTATCTTAAAGCTGATTGTGCAAAGAAAAGAAAATAGAGGAGACATTAATTTATTTTTAAAAAATATGTAAAATATTCTGGATTTAATGCAATTGATATTAAAAAAGGATAGGTAAGTGGAATGAGGAGGAAAATAGATTTTTTTTTTTTTTTTTTTCCCATGGAAGTGGACAAGTGCCTTTTATATCTTGATGATTGTAGCGACCTTAACCTGATGCTTAAGAGTAAGTTCTGCTGATTGAAGTTTTGGAAGTGTAAAGCTGTATTCACAGCTGATCCTTCCTCTTATACAATATAAAGCATAAGATTTGATTGCCCTCATCTTTGCCCACATCCTCATTTTGCCACCTTTCTTCTCCCTCCCTCCATGTGTCCAGATGCTCTCAAAACCACAGGATTTTGCTCTGCAACCCAAGGCACCAAAATAGCAGTTTTGTGTGAGTGGAAAGGGTTTTAAAGAGTAACAACTGAATTACTTGAGGGCGAGTTTCTTCTTCTTGTTCACTGTCCCTCCTCCACCCCTTGTGACAAGTACTCAGGATTTTCCTTAAAATTTGATAGAAAAGAGAACATGTGTATCATCTTCCTGAGCTGAAACAAGAACAACCTGAGATTTGGATCCACTCATTTTTCCAAGATCTACTGTGTGCATCACTTGAGCAGTTCTGCTTCTTTAATTCTTTTACATGTGAATGCAATACATATCTGTAAGGTATCCCAGTCCTTTAATAGCCTACATTGCAGGCTGTGTCTCTGTTCCTAAACTCATACACATTAATCATATCCATGGGCAAAATACCTTCTGGCACAGGGATGAAGAATGGGTCTTACCTCTAAGAAGTTTTAAAAAGGGAAGAAAAAAATTGAAAATGTTCATCACCTTGTAAGTTTGATTAGATGGATTCAGGATTGTGTAGATTTAGCTTTTGTGTTTAGACCCATTTTTCTTCAGACCTCTGCAAAGAACTTTCCAAGACAGTGTCAAACAGTAGTGCATTTTGGCTTGAAATTTTTCTTTGATATCAGCACAATCTGGTAGTTTGAAGCACAGTTTCAGAATCAGGATAAATGAGTTGTATTCGTAGCTGTCTGAGAAAAAAATCAAGTAACTCCCTTAATCTCTCTTGGCCTCGGTTTCTTCCTCTATAAAACTATATTAATAATACTTCACCATCTTGGTAAAGTGTTCCACAGTCTTCTGATGAAAGGAATTTTTTTTTAAGTTTAAAGTGTTACTCTTAATGAAAGAATGAACTTAGGTATTCTTGAAGAAATACATTATATACACATCAAAGAGCTGTTTGTGCCAAGTGTTAGTCTGCCATAAGGTGCTCCCGTGTCTCAATTAGCAATATTTTCTCGTTCACTTCTCCAGGAACAGGAATGCATTTGGTGATCTGGATGCCATGTGATACAATTCCATCAGTGTCAATGTGTGCACCAGAACTAAGTACAGGGATTTGCATTGCCCATAATTTCCTATTCTGTCAAAAAGCCAGCGTGCCAATGGGTGCAACGTGATGTGCAATCCCTTATAATCAAAGATAGAGTTGGTTTAACTCTCCTTCCACTGCCCTGCCTGGCTGGTTCCTCCGAAGAGCCAGGAGTTGGTGCTGGAGAGCAGCTTGAGTTTCCCAGTTCAGGGTGTGATCCACTGGGTTCCTGGCTGGTTTTTGTGCTCGGACTCGTCTTTAGATAATGCCACTTGCAATCGCCTCCAAAAGGGGGAGTATCCTCATGTTTTGTTGGGGGAGATTATCAAAATGTAGGGATTGTTTCTTTAGAAGTTAATGCAAGAAGCCACCTATTGAGGTAACGATTGACCACCAACAAAAAAGAGGTTAAGCAAGTGGAAAACAAGATATGTTCTTAAATGGACTAATGCATATTTTAATGTTTTTCCTGTTTATTTGAGTTTTTCTACCTCTGGGTAGTCTCAACTCAAGCCCATCTTTGGGTTACTTCTCCGGCTTTTTTCTATTTGATAAACTGCAGAGTGGCAACGGTCTGTGCGCTTTTTGGGTTTACCCAGTGCAGCAAGTTCATGTCACCTGTGAAGTCAATGTGCGGTTAATGGAGGTGAGCTTCCAAGGCACCCGCAGCACGGCACCCTCTTTACCCATAGACATCCCCAGGGTACTGCGGTTGCCTCTGAGCGAGGACTCTGCTCCGCCGTGAAAGGGAACCGTGCCGCTTCTCCTGCAGACGTGCTCCAGGTGCAGAGGCTTCTTCTGGAAGCGCGGGAGAGAACAGCAATGTGCAGGAAGGTCAACGCAGTAGAGGAGAAGTTGCACCTGGTGTAACTTGTTCCTCGTCTTGGTTGAAAAGGAATTTATTTATTTTTTTTATTTTTTTTTTTTTGTTATGCTTACACAGCGGTGCAAAAGGACATACTGACCCTTCTGGTTTAAACTGGGATTACTGGGTTTAAACTAGCACAGCACTTAAGGACCCTTCCAGCAGGTATCTCCTGTTACCTGAGAAAACATCTCCACAAGCACTTTGCCAGTACTCCCCTGCCTGCTTCGGTCAGATCCAGTGACCAAAAACCTGTCGCAGTGTAAACAGAAAAATACATCAGCTGGTTTATTTTTAAGTTGTTTGGAAGCTTGACAAGTGAAAGCAGCTCTAAATGGCATCCAGATTCAAAGACTGTTACTCTGAGTATCTGAAATAGAAGTTGTAGTTGTGACAGGCTCCCAGCGCTCACATCTCCGGAGCTTAAAAAAATGAGAAACACATGTTTGAACTCAGATGCTCAATTTAGAAATAAATTCATACAGGCTTTCAATCTCTAGACGAAGGCCTGTGTTATGGAAAAAAAGTTTATGTAATGCTGTTTCCATTATAAAGAGAGACTAATTTTCTCTAAAAGACTCTTAATACTAAGCAAACAAGTAAGTTTAGTACTAAAAACATTCTCAGTGCTTCATTGCCTTGGGTTTACAATATCATTTGCACGTCAAATTATATTTCATCTTATGATTTAGCAATGCCAGAAGAATAGATCTAATTCAGTGTCTCATGATACCCTTAAAGATGGAAGATTGCTTTCCATGGAGTGTAAAACTCAATTTGTAGTCATGTGTATAAAACATGACTTTATGGCAGATTAGCTTGCTGTAGATTTAGTTCTCTCTGACAGTGAGCTGAAAAATATTAACATTTCACTGAACACAATATTAATGGCAAGACGAGAGTATTATTGTAACATAGAAAGTAGAATGGGATTTTTGAAAGTAGAACCAATAAGCAGAAGAAAATGTATTTAGAGATTTGCAAGGAGTTTAGATAGAGTTAGTTTAACTTTTTTCTTTCCCTCCCCCCCTTTTTTGTTTTAACTTCCTCCCTGTGAGTCATTTTAAAAAACAAAAGTATACTTGCCGTTGTCAGACTGACCTCCCCCTGATTTTAAAGAAAATACCAATTACAGTACTGGAAGAGGCCTTTGGACTATAGGTGTTTCAGGTAACTGTAATAAATTTAAATTTTTAATTTTTTTTCTTAAAGACTTCCTTCTTTTTATTTGCAAACATCTGACTTAGCGGTCGGATGTGTTGTGTGCTTTTTCCGTGGAAGGAGAGGGCGTAAGCAGAAGATCAGAGCGATCGCTGCTGTGCGGTTCGTTATTTCTAATGCTGGGACGGTGTTGTCAGCTTGCTGAAGCGGGTGACCGTCACCTCCCGGGTGTGACGAGGCTGTCCCTTGGCGCACAGAATACCTGCGTTAGAAATGGGCCTGAGCCAATTAATGTACCCCTAAAACCATTACATCCACGTGGTGCATCGAGGGGTTTAGTAGAAGAGATGGAAAAGGAAAGAAATTGAAAAGGAAACCAAGTAGACACTGTAATTAGGTGGTATTCACGAGGAGAACGTGTTATGGAGGGCGCTTTGTACTCTTTGGTATCCTGCACTTGAATTTTCGCAGCCTGTCTCGTGTGTATCTGCCAGTGACCCAACGTGTTTGTACAGAGTCTGCTTTTATAGTGTGACTGGTAATAATGCAGTTCTTTATGCCTAACTCAAAGTTAGTGTATTCAAGATACAAATGATACCTGAAGGTATAGAAAGCACTGCAACAATTTAGCTGCACTTGCAGAAGAGTTCCCCTTCTATTTTAACTGGATACTTTTTATTTATTAATTGTGTTCATTTTTATTCCATAGAAAGTCAAATAACTGTGTGTGAAAATGGCATAATTATGCTTTGATATTTCTGCAACAGTAGTCACTGAATTCGATCTGCTTTTAATCTTTCAAGCTATTCATTATGTCTGTCCCTCACTCCTATAGTTATTGCTTTCCTTGTTCAGTTCTCTTTGATTAACAGGCAGTGGAGGTCTGCCTGCTTTCTTGGGTCAGGCACAGCTCCGCTTTCTTTTAAACAGTTTTCGGTGTGATTACTGTTCCTTTGTTTCTATTTAGGAAAGCATTTAAGATTGCAAATTATGTGCTGGATTGTCCCATTCTCTACAGAATTTTTTCCACATATTCCAAAGGTTGAAAATTATGACAGTGTGGTTGTTCTTAATTATGCACGCTTAGATTAATTCATATTTTTGCTAGTTTTCTTTCATTTTTAGCTACAGCTTATACTGTGTGGACCCAGTCTCAGTCCTGGATCCACACACGCATGTGATTAATTTTTCTTGCCAGAATTGGTTTTGTTGCTATTGCTTTTTGCAATCTCCATAGGATCCGCTTTGCGACATACACTACGTACAACCATGTGTGCTTGCTTCATCCCTTGCTTCACCAGGGATGAAGTCTGGTGTACGGTCAGAGTAGGGCATTAAAAGGGAGAAGGGGAAACTGTTTGCAACTATGCTGCAATGCTTATTTTACAAGCTGTTACTAAAGATACTTCTGATCTGTAGAAGATAGACGATGATGTTCTTTAATCTCTCGGTGATCTCGTTGTCTTTGGTGGTAGTGCAGGAGGTTGGGTGGGATTAATTTTGGAGTTATGATCTATGTAGACTGAGAATTTGGCCCTAAAATCTTGTCTTTAAAATAGCTGCTTCTCTACCAGTATCACACTTTTGTTTACCATTGACTTTTTTCAATCAGTATCAGACTTTTGTTTACCATTGGAATAAGGCAGAAATTCAAGGAGACAGAGGGACCTGTCTAGTTTGACTACCTTCCTCTGCCCATCTGTGTTCCCTGTCCCAGACAGAGACATCAGGAAGCATTTCTCCTCCTGAAAAACCTCAAAAATCAAATAAACCTGTTGTACAGTTGGGCACGGGGACTGTGCACAGTTGGGTACGTGCCCCACGCCACCCGCCGCTCAGGTTTGCCGTGCACGTGAGTGCATCACGGGCCTGTGGTCGCTCTCCAGCTCCGTGGCCCAAGTGCAGTCGATATCATCGCAGCCTTCAAAACCAGCCTGCTTGGCGGCGTGTGTCCCGGCTGGGGTTTGTCACCTCCTTCCCCGTGCCCAGCGCAGCCTCTCCCTTTGCGTGTCCCCAACTATTTAAGCAGCACTGTCTGCTGTGGAAGTGGTAAAAACGCATTTCTAGAGCATGGGTTTGGTATAAAAAGGGTGCAGAAGTAGAGACTTATTGACATCATAGCCATAGTAGATAGCAGTACCAGTTGTTAACCCTCTCAAGCAAAGCATTTATTGAAACGTTTGTATTTTAAGTTGAACAGATCAGGACAAATACCGAGGGTTTCGTGTGGTTTCCTGGCTTACTGACATGTGCTAAAACTGTGTGACCCAAGCCCAACCTAAGACTGTAAATAGGTAGACAGTCTTCAAAAATATATCTTATTCCATTGCAACAACAGCGTCTTCATGCTTCAGCTTTTAGAAAGTCCTCTGTCGCTAAATATGCTGCTCTGTGTTGCGTAGTTTATAAAAAGATGCCTGGAAAAGACGTCTTCAGTTTATGGACTGTGCTCTGCGGTACAGGAAAAGAATTTCAGAGATGATTTGTCTGCCTACCCAGAGCAGGGAAACCACCCTTACCCACAGAATCCTATTAATAACAGCTTGATGTTGCTTCCGCATGGTGCAACTTCAATATTGGTACTGTGTAGCACTACAGGAGTTCTTTTCTTTGCATGCAAGGATCGAATTTTTCACACAAAAGTATTTGGAAATATGTACACGAATGCATTTTTTAAGGACTCTCAACATGCCTGACACCAGCACCTTTTGTCCTAACAGTTAGTGAAATTTTGGCATTTTTGTTAAGCAGCTTTGGATCCCTTGAGGCTTTAAAGGTTATTTGTAGGAATTACAAGAGGCTTTCCAAATACTTTAAAAAAAAAAAATAGGCACGGGTTTTAAATAGTTAATGAATGCACATCATTTACCTAAACAGTGTTTTTATAGATCTTTGCAAATATGACATTAATTAAGGAAACTAACTAAAGCTGAAGTGGCACCGAATGTTAATCCTCAGCATCAGTAATTAGCTGTGGATGAGAATTTTTAAAAATGTTTCCAGTTGCTATCATTTTGTTTGAGAAGAAACACAAACATGTGGGTTGAATTATTAAGAAAACAAATGAGCCCTGGAGAAAAAAAAAAAAAAAAAACCCCAAAAGAAAAAAACAACAAACCTCTTAAAGAGTGGATGGACGTGTTGGTGCTGTTGCAATGACTCTACGGTGGAAGATGAATTTGAGACAAGCACGAAACACCCCCTTCCCACCTCCTTCCCACAGTGTCCCCTCTGCTCCGCACCAGGAGAACCAGGGATCCAGCAGCCCGGCTGGCCGCGGAGGACCACTCTGCATCCTTGGGTTTGCAAACCAAGGATGGGCCCAAGTCGCGCAGACCAGGCAACTACTCGGTCATTAATTTGATTGTGTTTTCAACAAACTAGTAAAGGCAGCTCTTTGAATCTCTCCCTCCTGCATGCCCTGATAATTGTTTTGTTTATCTGCACAATTTTACTCGCCGCAGCGGGCAGTGGAAGGGCTGTCTGTTTTGTTTGTCTGCTTAAATTGTTAAATGAAATGACTCAGAAGATTCAGGAAATTAATTTTTGCAGTCTAGATATATGGCAAAAAAAAAGGAAAGCTTTGAAGTGGTGATGTCAGTGCAGCCACTCTGAAATTCATGAATCAGCCTTTGCAAGATTTTCAGAGGATTAAAAAGTTAGATTTTTTTAAATAGTTGCAGCCTTTTTAGTTGCCTATTGATATTTGAACCCTAACAATTCATGTCACTCCAAGCTTTATTCAACAGGCATTTTGTATGAAAATGAAAGCCAAGATACCCATATAAATAGATATAATTGGACTTCAAGAATCTGAGCTTTTAAAATAAAGCACAGCGTTATTGCTTGACTCATATTAAAATTGTGACAATAGCCAGTGTTACCTATTCTTTTCTGTTTGCTTTTTTTTTTTTTTTTTTTGGATAGTTAATTTAACAGCTACTATTGAAATAGCCATAAACAATTTAATAAACCTAGTAAAACTTCAGATGCTTCTTTATTATGCATTCAAATAAGATTCTCAGCCTCTTGAGCCCTGCTCTACACCCTTGAATGCTGCTAAGTAGTGCCGTTAAAAGAGCAATACTAGGAGACCGATCTTGTTTATGGTGATTGTAAAACGGGGACAAGGCACTGGTTTGGATTCAGTTTGAGAGAGAAATGCTTCCACAATAAATGCTATAAGAAAATGTAGAATACACTGTAGTGTCTCTGGACACCGAAAGGTTCACATGTTACTATACCGTCGCTGGCTTTCCTGTGTTAAGCTGGAATGTGTGTTAGAAAATGGTAAAAATGGATCGGCCTACCTAGAAGGCAGAATTGTGGCTAAAGAATGGTTTTGTCTTACTGAAATATTGTTAATTTTTAATAAGTTGATTTCTTTCAAGATTGGTGGGGTTTGTTAGTTGAGGATGTTTAGAGAGAAAAAGTTAATACAATGAAATATTTTTTATTGCATGCTTATGAAGGAGAGCTTAATTGAAAATAATTTTTGAGGTATTTGATAAAAATTTATGCTTTGTCTAGTATCTGGAAATTCAGGCCTTAAACACATTCCATTACTTAAAACATGTTAAGCAAGTCCTAACATATTTTGTCCTAATTATTGTGATACATATTTGTAGGAAATATCTCAAGCTGTGTGACATCTAGGTGAAATGTGAGCCTGTGGTTTTCACCTCAGGTGAAAAAAAAGGTGAAGCCGTGAGCCTTTGATTTCTTGGTTATTTGGCTATACTGGTACACAGGTATCATCCAGACATAGGGTCAGGAGTCACCTTGCAGTTGTAGGGGTATGCAAGAATTGTACAGGAGGTGTCCTGCAGCCTGAATTTGTACGGAGTCGTCTTCGGGGACAGCGAGCAGGGATTACTGATGGAGAGCGAGCGGCCAGTCTGGCACACTGCTTCTGCCTCCACGAAGCTGGCGTGTGATTCCTTTCTGACACCCATAGTGTTGCTTTACATTTCTTGGGGGGTTTCTGCTTCAGTGATGCAGCTGGAAAACAGAGTTTGTAGCCGGTGAGTGCCACAGAGCCATTGCCCTTCTGCTTCTGGAGATGAAAGTCAGGAGTTGCTCCGTTCCTCATGCGTTTGGTTGAGAAAGTGGATTTCAGAGGCAGCTGCAGAACAGCACTCAGGTCCCTGATAGACACCTTCTTTGCTTATGGAATTTGCTGTTCTGCACAGTGACAAGCTGATTAAGAGCAATTTTCTAGAGAGGAAATAAATCTACCTGCAGTAGATGGAGAAGAGAAAAATATTAGGCTCTTGTGTGAATGTCCTTATATCAGCGGTTGTGCTCCAGGAATTAAATTCTGACAAACAGATGAACAAACAATCTCCAGGGGTAATGAGGCTCAGTCAATGAACCACAAGTGTTCACAAGTACTAAAAACCAGGAGAAATTACAAATGAAACCCCTGCATATGTGTTACTCAAAAAACAAGTTAAGAACTAATTAAAGGGATTTCTGCTTACTTCTCCATGCTCTGCATTTAGAAATAGATTTACAGAATGTATTCTCCACGTTCCAGGATTCTCAGATATAAGCATGAGAGCAGGTTTTAAACTCATTTCTTTTAAAAAGGAAATTTAATAAATTCAGTGCCCCCCTTGACCAAAAGTTAGCACCAGCATTACAGGCTTCTTTTCCACCCATTTGAAAATCTGTAACCAGAGACGTGAAATCCTCGAAATGCAACGTGCTCGCCCTTTGCTTCGGGTGCATGAAATGCAAACTCATGAAAATGTGGTGGTAGAAATGGAATGTAGTTCCTTCCAGCCTGCTTGGTGATAGCGTATTTCACAGGCCGAAATGTAAGTATCTCTTCTGCTCTTCAGGAAAAACAATAACGTATGCCATCACCTTAACCGTGCAAGAAAGTAACTCAAATTGGTCATGTCTGTGTAAAAGTGCTTTGTGTCGTGTGATATAAATATCTAGATTTTTAAAATGTCCTTTTTCTTACCACCTGTGACAGAGGCCTGTCCTCGCCACTGTCAGAATTGATTTTTTTTTTTTTTTTCCCCTTTGAAGTGTTGTTTCTTTGTTCTTCAAAATACTTCTTCCAGCAAAAAAAAGATTGGCAAAGTGACCATTTCATGACAAGTACAGATGGGAAGTTGACAGTAAATAGAATATAAATTTTCCCCTTTGCTACTGCTGTTGGGCTGAGAGAGTTAAACCCATCAGTAATGACGGTCATGTTAGCGTTATTGATATTTTGTAATCTGTCCTCCCTTTCTCTCCCTGGTTCGCTGCAATCCACTCTTGGTTAGTGACCTGCCACAAGCTAC
Source organism: Tetrax tetrax (assembly GCA_009806455.1). Lineage (NCBI taxonomy): Eukaryota > Metazoa > Chordata > Aves > Otidiformes > Otididae > Tetrax > Tetrax tetrax. The sequence continues at coordinate 315,768 of WHYT01017064.1, read as the reverse complement.
TTGGTATCTAATTGCCGCATGTGTCACTTTTTTGTGGTTTTTTTTTTTTTGCTTTGTTTTGTTTAAACTGTGCTTTTAGGGATCAGGTGAAGTTTCTTGATGAACACTGTCAACTGGTTAGATACAAAGGATTTGTTCCCCTCTCTCTCTCAATGGATCCTGTATTTACACTCTATTAATCGGTGTGCTCCTTGGCTGCTGTCAGTGATGGAGATCCCCGGTGGCTCATGGTTTCCACTGCTCCAGGGTACTGGACAGAGGACCTTTTGGAGAGGTTCAGTAATGCATCCATAGCCACATAGAAGTCATGGTGGTCTGGAGCGGACCAGCCAATAGTGTAGTACCAGGTCCTTCCCTCTGTCGCCAACAAGGAATCTGTTCCTCGTTTTATGAAGCCTATGAGTATAAAATGAGTATAAAATAAGCATCCCCACCCTCCCCCCTCAATTATTCTTTCTAGCAGAGCCAGCCATAACGAGTACCAAGGTCTCAAGCACAGTAAGGGAAAATCCCTTAATGACTCAAAAAACGAAGAGCTGGACTGAAGCTGATATGCAAAATGTTGAATGCAGTTCTGACATCTCAGTCCAGAAAAATCTCTGCAGTTTAGTTTCATTCTTGCTCGCTCTCTGTAAGCAGGAAGAGTAATTTGGAAGCGAAGGAAGGCTGCGTGAACGTTAGTCTCCATGCGCAATGGCACTTAGAACTTGTACTGTACAGCACAACTAGGGTAAAGAAGGGATTTGGTCATTTGGGGTTTTTTTTGTTGTTGTTGTTTTGGGTTTTTTTTTAGTCTACACCTGTGCCGAAATGAAATGTCTGTCCTTGGGTGGGAGACAGAAAAGTTTCTATCCATCCTCTTGAAGATATAGCCACACTGCCCTTAACACCATGGGAGCTGTTACATACTTCTCTTGATTGGAGCGTTACTGTCTTTGGCAGAAACAAGGGGCTGAGAGTATGATTAAACATTGATGTTTCCTCTACTAGCATCCAAAGATGGGCAACAGAATAGAAAAGAAAAATTAAGAATTTCCTTCTCAAATAAGGCTCTTTTTTTCCTACTCTCTATATTAGGTATTTTTAGTATAGCAGAGGAATTAAAAAGGGCAGTCTAATTTTTGTAGCTAATCCATTTAACCATTTAATTTTTACTATTTATGTAATACTGCCTGATGAGATGACCTAGTATACTGATGTGGCCACTAATGATGGTGTATTTTACATCTAGAATACAGTGCTATCCGTAATCTTAGGTTTAAATCCTATCCCTCCATCATGGGATATGAATGCAGCAGAATGACAGAGAGACTGAACTGGTAAGGCACAGATATTTCAAAATTGCAGAACACATTCAAGAATCTAGTGCTCATTGATCCAGTCACTTAAAATTTCATTTTGCCTTGAGGCTTTCTGCAGCATGGAACATTGCCATAAAATGAATTTTTATATATAACTGGTAATAATGGCCTAAAATCTGGCAAATTTAATTAGAGCATTTTAATAAAATCTTATATTTTAAAAGAAAGAGCTTGAGTAACTTGTAAACTTCGCAGTAGATATATTTGCAATATAGTAACATAGTTCCACGAAGGTCTTAATTCAGCTATATATAAATTGTTCTTTAATTAGTGTTAATAATACTAGTTGCTGTTGTGGTGATGTTCACACAAGAATCTCAAACCCTTCATTAAATGTTAAGGAAGCCTCAAAAATTCCCTTATGCGGTTCTGTAGTCATTTTTCACATTCTTCTGTTGTGTCACAGGGAAGTGAAGTAATTTTCCTTCTACAGGAGCCAGAAATAGAACCAAGATTCACCCAACCAGCGACCCCTTTACTGACCCTCTTTGTGTTCATCAGTTAAAACACAATCGCTTCTTGTCTTGGTATATTCTAAATGTTTTATGTTTCTTACGAACTCTGTCTAGGGATTATATTATCTGGTGTACAGTATAGTTATGAGTGGGTATTTCATGGTCTGTAGAGTGCTGCTTCCCCTTTTATTTCTGTCTATTTCTTTTTTATTTTGTCCTCTTTTCTGCCCCTTTTTCCCTCAAAGTAAGTTTCTAAGCATAAATAAGGTCTGTGTGTTTCGTCCTCTTGGCCTATGTATAAGGGTGCAGTGGAATTAATATTTTAATTTTTCAGAATTAATTAAAAAATAAGTATTTTCATGGCTTCTTCCTCCTATGAAGGAAATCCTCCAACCCTATACCTGTTCATCTTCCCTTGGAAAAGCGTGGCCCTGACATATCGCTGAGGTCTATATCCTAATGCTAAATACACAATTTTTGATGGCTAGAGAAGAATTTTGACCATAACCCTGAGTGGTTATTTATGGACAGGCAGGCGCCTCCCTCCTCCCCGTCGGTGCATGCAGGCGCGTGGGCACTCGCTCTTTTGCCCTCCCATCCTCCCACTGCATTCTTCCCTTGAAGAGCTCTCTGTATGTCAGAAATTAAGCCTCATTACATATCCAGCTCCAGTCAGTCCCGCCGTCATCATTAAACTCTTGTGGGATGCCTAAATGGGCTAACTGGTGTATGGCGTGCTGGTCTCCCAGCACTAAGCACTCCCCAGTTGTGTGGGGATTTTTCTGTCGCGGAGCCGCAGCCAAGGAAGGCAAACTTCCCTCCCCCAGCACAAGAACAAAGCATTGTTTCCTCTTTGCCTGAAATTATTTTTCTTGAGATAGTCCTGCAGGGACCGAAGCCATTTTGCCATTACCCCTTAGTGCTGCTTTATGTGGGATTTATAATGAAATTGCTTTGACAATTTGGATAATGGCAGAGCAATGCAATAATTGATGAAACATTTTGGGGTAGAACAATTTCCTTTGGGAGACATCAACTTTTGTATTAAAATGGTAGTCCTAATGTGATATGCTGAAACTTTAAATAATAATAATTAATAAAATCATCTTTGCAATACTTAGTGTCTCTCACTGATTTTAGTTTCCAGTATTTTTTAAAGCAAGATTGAAAAGGGCTCTGGATCAGTAAAACCCACATAGTTAAAGGATTCTATCTCTGCTAATCAAATAATCAAGGAATTACCGTGTTTGTATTAGTTCCAAGATGGACATGAATAACATGAATAATAGTTTTCTGTAATTGTCACTACGCCAAGTAAATGAGCTTGGTGAGACAGCTTGACGTTACGCTAAGAGAGAGGGGAGAGGCTTATCGTGTTTTTTTAATAATTCCCCTCAAATTCTTAGTTTAAAACTTATTCCCTAAGATAGTAATATGTTTTACAACATCTCTATATATATTTAATTGTCCATCTAATGCTTTTTTTATTTAAAGATCTCAGAACATTGAACTGCAGTTGGTTTATTAATGAATAGTCTCGCAGAGCGCTTACTGTAGATCGGAGAATTACATTTACTACTGGAATATGGTTTCCTTCAGTTGCAGATCCAAAAGATGGAATGAAAGTAGGTTGTCTTTCATATTTCCAGTTTGCAAACAGGAAAAGTGAAATTCGGAGAGCTCGAGAGCCTCAGCCAAGATGGTAAAGCAAGCCAGGAACCTGATCTGTATAGGCTGCGTACATGAAACCCTCGCTGAGGATTCAGGTTTGTTTAGCAGAACAGTCAATCTCTTTCAACTGCGCATTTGCATGAGTGGATTTTTGTCATGCTAATTTCCAACACTTAAATTCTTTAAGGTAAAGCAGTCAGATCAATGCTAACAAAATCGCCTCTTCCGAGGAAACAATTTTGCAGCTCAGCTGTGAATTCCTGGAAAGGGGAACTGGATCCTGGAAAGCACAGCTCCCCAGCCCCAGAGAACTCATCGACAGCGCTGCGTCCAGTAGATTTATCTGCTGATCAGAGCGGTTTTGCCATGGATGCTTTAAGAAACCTGAAGTTCAGCTGTAGCTCTGACACTTGTAAAAGAGATGTTGAGTTAAAACATGTGACATTACACCAAACAGATATGTTAAAAATCGTACTTAAAGGTTAATGTAATAAAAGTGTAGCTCATGTGAGAGTGATAGAAATATTGATCATAAAAATAAGTAGTGGCCCAGAAATTCAACTGAAAAGGAGGGGGAAAAAAACTAGTTGATATATGAAGAATTTGAGTTGTGACACTAAGATCAATGGCTGTATTTTCACCCAGTGAAGCATGAGAGCTTCAGATAAGGGCAGTTAGTCAGTGAAATACTGACTGACATACCCTTTTACTGTTGGCATTTGGTCTCCAATATTGATCTCGCCTGTCACTGCCAAGAAAGTATACTGAGGCTGTATTTATGTTCAGATAATGTTGTGGTCAATGTTTTATGAATGATTTCTAAAAGCTCAAGGTGTATAAGGAGTTAATTCTAGCATCCACCCTCATTTGTTTGATTGCATCTTTTATATTGCTACAAACCGTTACAGTCTTCTCCCAATGGGTCAGAAAAGAGATAACATGCTGTAATCCACACAGATTCGTTAAACCTGAAGATTTCCCATTCCTCTGCTGAGAAATGGTGTACTGTAAACAACAATTATATAGCAGTCATTCTCTGACTTTCAAGGCTGGGAACACTGTTCCTGAGAGTACAGAAGGTAGCAGCTACACTGGTTAAAGATTAAATTCTTAGGAGGAAAGCCATTATTTCTTCTGTCAGTTTGGTGGAGCTGGAAGGGTTAAATTCAGAGCTTTTGGAAACAGTAGTGATATTACAGCAAAACATGTTTACAGAGAGACATACATCAAAAAGTTTTGAAGTTTTGTTTTGCTCTACCTTTTTCTGCTGGCTCCAACTGAAAATCATGTGTGAACAAGATCTTTGGTTCTGCTCTTGTAAAATAAACAGTTTGAGCTTGAGACAGAAATGCTGAGAGAATTACGTGCGTGGTTGCCAAGTGTGGTGGCTTTCAGCTTTGCTTCAACCACCTTGGCCAGACCAAGGGTCAGACTCCATTGCAATCAGGAGCTTTTGCATGTTATGAGTTAGCTGTTGGCTGCTTCAAAGAGACAGAAGGATTTCTCTAGAGAAGAGTAGCTCAATCCAAATCAAACCATTTTTCTGCCTTTCTCAGAGCATCATCCTCGGAGTTGTGATTTCTGGTTCACTTTTCTCATGTTTGGTCGTACCTACAGGATCTCCTATGGTTATCGTAGCTACCAGGCATGCCGTGTTTTTTTATTGTAGCCTGGCAAACCTTGAACTTCAAGGAAAGAAGAGACAGGGAAAGAAAGCAGAGTCCAAGCAACAGATTCCCTGAGTGCTGTGAGGTTCTGGTGTGCCCCGCTCTAAGGTAGACTGGGGTGGATGAGGTGGCTCTATGTATGCAGTGACTACTTATTTCTGGAGAAATAGATAAAGTTGAGTTTTGTCACTTACCCAAGACAGCTTATGTCAGTCTTAGCCTTTAACCTCTCATTAAAGTTCATTTACTTTCTTCTAGCCAGATAACTCTCCGAGATAATCCTAGCCAGCAGAAGAACCATCAGAAGAATGAGTAATGAACTTAGGGACTGGAGACCTGGGAGTGATGTCGGGAGCATCCTGGGAAATTGCATCAGGTTTTAAGAAGAATGAGTGGTTATCATAACAGTAATTTAAGAAAATAACGGTTAAGGCAAAGCATTCACATGCAAAATTCTATAGCAGAAGTAAATAATACTGGAAAATCATTTAATCTTACTCTGCTGCGTACCATCCTAGTTATGGAGCAGTGGTTAAAGCACTGGGAGTTGCCAGCCAGCCAGTTTCACTTGTTTCTCCAAATCCAGTTAGAAAGAACCTGTAGTTAGAAAATAGAAAATCAATATTATTTCTACCTGTCTTTGCTTCAGATTTTGTTTTCTACATCTCGTGAAATTTTGTGCTGAATACCAGATAGTACAATCACTGGTGGTGAATTTTATGATGAGGGTGTCTACCCACTGAGCTGCATGCAAAGACTGGCTGGGTTTTGAGTAATGACTGGATGTTTCTCTGATGGGGCATGTGAAGTTACGACAGTACTTCTTCTTTAAAACTCTACGGTTGTACTGTACATGGCGATTCTAGAGACCCTGAAAGTGCTGAAAGCATAGCAATGTTGCGGTTTGGGTTTGTTTTTGTGTTTTTTTTTTTAAAGCAATGAACATTTTATTTAAGCAGAGTGAGGAACCACAGTTGAGATACAGATATGCAGTATTACTGGGCTTCTCATGTTGGGTCGTAGTGGTGCTCATCTTAATACAGATTTTCCCAGGGTTACTGAGGGTAGCGTGACCACCTTTTACTGAGGGGTGGTGAATGAATATGGTCATGAAATGTTATACAGCATATTGTAGAGAAGCAGCATTCCTAAACATTGAATGAAGCTAGCTGATGTTCTTTTTGCATTCTCACCTCAGGGATAAGAAAGTTAAAATTGGAAATTATGATACTTTACTCATCAAGGCTTTTGCAGTTACAGTTACAAATGAGCATGAGGCTAGAAGGGGTGTCTTCTGGACCGTCAAAAGCAATTTTTTGCACTTTAAGGTTTCACCTTTTCCTGTAACGATTAAATCACTTATGCATATTACCAGTTGCTTCCTAAAAGACAAGGTATTTTTCTGCAATAAGCTTGCAAAATTAGACTTTTAAAAACTTTTTGTTTCAGTCAATCAGCTGTGATTTTAAATCATGAAATTGCTTAGATGGGGATGAGCAAAACCAAACACCTGTGAAATCCATCTGCTGATAGCAGCCAGTAGACGCATCGTGAGTTCAGGACTGTGCTAATGCCTCTCCGATGGGAGCCCAAGTCAATCAGGATCTGCTGGTTGTCTGTTTAAAGCAAGCATTTCCGAAAGTTTGAATTTGGTATTCGAAAAACATATTTTATTAGAATATATATATGAAATGCTTTTTTTTTTTTTCTTTTTTTAAATGGCGTAAGCAAACCAGATGAACTGGAAACCAAGAAGGGATATAAACCAAGCTCCGCTTCTCACCATGAGTCTTGTGGGCTGAGTCCTTTCAGTCAATAGAATAGCTTTCTGGGTTGCTGGACAATCTGCAGAATCCCTTTGGTTCTCAGTGTGTCTGACCTTCCATCATGTTTGCAGATCTTCCCAGGAGTCTTCTGTTGTCCCTCTTGCTCCTTTCTGTGACTCTTGTGCTCTTGCCACCATGGCTAGAAGCATCTCTCCCGAACATCGTGCTCTTTTTCACCCAGGAGCATCCTGAGAGCAGAGATGTAACCTGTTGCAGACATTAATCACTCTCACGTGCCAGGCATTGGCCTCCTTGGCTCCCTGAACATGTCAGGGGCTCCTGCCCCAGCCACAGTGCCACCCCCAGGTACTCTGTAGCCAATGATCCTTCTTTGATCTAACTTCTTTTTTCTTTCTTCTTGGGTGAGATTTGGAGGGTTTGCAGCAGTCTGCAAAGCTTGTAAATGATCAGGAACCCCATTACCGCAGATGAAAAAGTTTTTCAGGAAGCAAATTCTGTTTTCAGAGGCAGAAAAGGGGATATTTATCTGGTTTCAGTGTATTTGTTGTTTTTCCAGTTAAGGGCTCTTTGTGAATGTTCTCTTCCACACTCTTCAAGGATCTGATGCAGCAGGTGTGGTTTTGGACTTCATTTCATTCTCCCTCAATCCATCTTCGTAATGATTTACAAAAAGAACGAAGGTGGTCAAGGTTGAATGAAACCAGGCATCCAAAGAGGGAAAGAAAGGTACAGCACACTTCAGTAGCATTTTACGATGATATGATCAAACAAGCTCATACACTACTACTGACATTAACGTGATGACAATTTAAGAGCATTAATGATGTGTTTCAGCATCTTCGTCAGCCTGCGGAAAAAAAGGCAAAGGCAAATATTATCGTAGCTTGTTACAGACTGGCTTCTCCCATTTCATTTTATTTTGACATTCTAAGTATCCTGCCCACTATGGCTGTTTGCCCTATCACCATCATCTTACCAGCTCCATTTCAACTTAAATTCTTCATTAAATATTGCACTAAAAAGAAAGATGCTCTTCAGTGTTTGGACAGATTCAGAGTTGTTTGCAGTATTTGAGTTAGTTCAAGCTAATGCTGTAAACAAATATAATGACTTTTTCTTTCTTTTTTTTTCTTTCTTTTTTTTTGTTTCACATCCCTCTGATACATTTTGGTGACTATCATATTAGAGGGTGATTGTATTGTCATAATTTAGAACCTGAGTCCTGATGTAAATACATTTGCATGCACACATATGTAATGTATGTATGTATATACATTTATGCATGTACATATACATAGATATACAGAGACTAATCCATATCTCCCCTTCCACGTGGGATCTGTGGATGTATCCTTGAGTTCAGAGCCTGTCACTTCTATTCTCCTAGGTACTGTAAAATTCATTAAGCCAAGTAAAATGGAAAATTATTTGCTGCTGTTGAAGGATGTAGAAGTATGCTTATTTGATTTTTGGGCTCTTGTCTGTGTTGCTTACCGAGCAACGTTGCCTCGTATTAGAAGGGTCGTGATTTCAAAAGACTCTACTAAAGCTACTCATATTATGTCTGTGTATTAGAGTGTAGCAAAAGGCTTTTGTTCATTTTGACTGCAATGGAGCTGACTTAATACCCTGTTTTGCAGCTGTGCTCTAACCACCACTCACTCCAGTAGTTCTTCCTTGCAAAGACCGGTTTTGTCCATCCCATGGGCTCGTTCAGGAGTGTTGGCAGTAACATCTTTTGAGGTTTTGATAGCCTGTGACGTGTCTAATGAAACAACTGGATATTTGCTGGTGTAGAAAGCTGAGGAATATTTTCTGCACTTCAGTTTAGGAGAATGCCAGCAGTTTCACACTGGGTTTGATAGGTTGGAGTATCGGTGCAAGTCAGCCCTCAAGGTCTTTAGAGTGTGGAAACATTCATGAGTTTACTCTTTGCATCTCAAGCTCCCTTGTTAGAACTAAAGATATGTCAAATAATTTCTTTTAGGGTTTAGGGAATGAGACTCAAAGGGCTCAACTTCAAAAGAGCCTGTCATTTGAGGATTTGCAGTAGGCACCTAAACGGGCAACCTAGTACTGCAGATCATTCAGCATCCAGCAGACTCCATGGATCTTGTTGGGATTGTTTGCAGCGAACACTTCGGATAACCTGACTGCGTCTTTCAGATTGCTCATTGGGAGCTGAGCGTGTTGGATCTAGCTTGGGCTGGGTGTGCTTATCACTGCTGAAAACTCATTCCAGGATCTCTTGTTTTCCAAATGCAGCTGCTTGTTACGCATGTCAGTGCACTGGGCAGGCTTCTAGACTTTGTACGTCAAGAAGTCTTCCACAAAGGTTACGACTCTTCATTAGAAGAGGGTAGTCCTTGCGCGGTACCTGTTAGCAGACACTAAAGGTGAAAATGTGCTTAGACCTTCTCCTCCTCCCCCCTCATACACTAAGCAATGTGTAAGCACCTGGCAAGGAATCCATCGCTTGTCCTGGGTTTGAAACCTATAAATAGCCAGGTCATTAACGGTGTCACTTACAATAAGCCTTTGTCCCAGAAGATATTTGTGGTGCGGACTTTGGCTCTGCACAGTTTTCTAGGATTGCCAGAAGCAATGTTAATCTGCCCGTGGCAGCGGGGCTGGCAGAGCTGGTAGTGATTACCTCTTCTCCTTTGCGTATTTGCTCAATCTTGAAACCTGTGGGGTTGTTATAAATTCATCTGGGGGTAAAGGAGAGCAAAATTTGGCCTCATGTTTTTATCACCAAACAGAAAACAAAATGATCCAGTAACTGGCAAAATTTTCATAAAAGTGTTTTAGATGGGGAAGTAAAAATATTCCCTGAATCTTTAGTGCCCTTCAAGGGAAAGGAAGGAAATACCCTTTTTATTTTCAAGATTTCCTTGGGTTCCTGCCTACTGTCTGGGGACCAGAGAATGCCGCAGCCGAAAGCCGAATACGTGTGCTTTAGATGAGTTGCAATGAAAAGATCCAGGGACAGAGTGTTGTTTGTTACGGGGCTGTTAAGAAACCCAGCCGAGCCAGATTCATCTCCCTCCTCTGCCACAGACCTGCATTGTTACCTTGGTTGGGTCACTGGGTCTGTAAAGGGAGAATGATGCTTGCCCGTCTCGAAGGGCGACGTCAAGGTGAAGGAATCAAGCTTCTGAGTCACCCGAATACAGCTCTAACCAAGGCCGTGTAGTGTGGACGCATGCAAATGTTTTGGGGATGTAAGCCCCAAAGGAAGAAGTAGTAACCTAGAAGAAAACTTTGGGCAAATATCTTTAAGAATGAGCACTGTGGTTTTTCAGGGATGGTGTTTCAGGTTTGGGGAAACCCCCAAACATGCTGAAATCTTCATGTTGCACTAGAAGGATTATGGATTAGGTGCTGCTATTGTTTCCCTAGCTTTCTTCTGTAATTCCAGTGTTAACAGCAAGCAACGTGATGTGATTTCACATCAGCAAGGGTCTTTTGCATTAGCCAGTTACATCAGGAAGATTTTCTCTTTCAAAAACACAGAAACAAATGTTACTCAAATCAATTATTACTGAAAAATGCTTTGGTAATTGAGTTAGGAGAGACTCTGCCCATTCCATTGTTTTGGTGATTCATTGAATATGACAGACTGGTTTGACTGAAGTCAGCCAGTGTGTATATATAAAAATATATACGTGTGTGTCCGCACGCGCATGTGCGCGTAACACAGCTGATGCTCGCTGAAAGCTTCTGTGCGGTGAACCATGACATATTAATAGTGAAATCAAGGTTTGCTAACTGACAGACACCAATTTGCCAGGGGCCATCCCTTTTCTCCACCCTCCCTGGCACATTTGTGCGCTCATACACGGACGTATATAATCTCGTCTGCTGTTTTCTGGCAAATCCTATGGATGCTTGGAATCTCTGTTCTCAAGAAATTTGCCAGCCAGCCTCTCATTCATAATGTCTTGTGTGTGTTCCTGCAGGCTGAAAAAAAAAAAAAAAGTGAGAAGAATTACAGATGATTCAATTAAACTGATATTGTGCACAACAAAACTGAGAGCAAATGCAATTTGGGCCCTGTTCATGTGACTTAATTATCTCTTACCTCCCCACTCCACCCCCTTTTTTAGAATTTAAAAACAATTATGATATAATTGCCAATCTGGAGATCCCTAGATATGCAGTAAATACCCTTTGTCTCATCGAATGCTCTTTTCTTCGTTTCAGAAATGGGACCTTATTAAAAATGCACACACACCAAAAAAAAAAAAATCACATAAAGTCATGAAATGACCTTCAGGAAATAAAATTCCATAGTGCTGTATACCCAGAAAAGACATCCCCGTGTATTAAGTGAACGAATCAGCTAAAGTCATTGAAGATAATTAGCTGTGTGCATTTATAAGATGCGCACACTTTCAGCACTCGAGGCAAATCCCTAGGAGTCAATTGAGACCTTCTCTGAGGGAGGTTTGGAGGTGCATTTGAAGACCAAACATGCCTTTTTCACTTGAATTAGTAACATGTTTCAAAATTTACTAACAGCTTTTTAATGTGTAATCAGCTTGACTTAATGGGGAAGAAAAAAGTCGCGATTGTTAAGCAGCCCATACTGAGCGAATATCTTCACACCGTGGGAAAGCGCCGTGCAGAATACAGTGGTTTGGAGTAAGTAGGATCCATTACCCATATCTGCTGAAGGGCTGTCAGATATGAAGTAAATTTAGAGACCTGCTTGTCCCTTTAGCTATTCATCACCGCTGAGTGGCTCTAGCGGCAGCCGGCGGTATTTTTAGAGAGGAGAGTGATGCGGAATTTCTCCATGTGCCGAACATTAGCTGATCCCATTACTCAGAGCTGCTCAGAAAGTCACAGCTGACACTTCAGCTTGGTGGCAAAGAAGAGCAATTGGCTTAGAAGGGAAAACACAGAGGGACATGTGAGGAGGGTACATTTGTGGGGACACTGCCGCGTCGGGACTCTCGTCAACCGCACTCTTGTGTTATCTGGAGTCAGCAGCAAAACACAAACATAGTTTTTGAAATGTGCATTTTCTCAGGATTCAGTGCAATATTGCTCAGGTGTGTTTTCACATAATATATGTAAGAGTTTGAATAATAAGAATAACAACTCTTTGTTAGCTCTGAAGAGCATCTAGGAGTCGAAGAAAGGTTTGTCCTGAGTTTTGGGATATTTTCAAAATAATGTGGGGAACTGACTATGAATAAGCTATTTTGCAAACAATCAAAGTAATCTGTGTTGTTATTTATCATTATTTCATCAAAAAAAAATCCATTTAGTTTAATGTTCATTTGAATTGCTTCTCTTTAAGACCTCCAAATCCTAATAATGCGTCGAACGTACTCTAGAATGTCAAAATAGTAAATTGTATGTAATTTTCTTTGACAGTAAGTGGATGAGTCCTTGCCAGAATTGTTCCTCTTTACACCCGGTGCGAAGTCATTGCTTTTTTTCCATCAAGTGATATTTGACTTTTTAAAACCCACTAACAAGAGCACTGCTGACCTTCTCGTGACAAATTCAATCAGCGCTGAACGTGGCTGGGGGAGCGGGAAGAACTGGTTGTTTTCTGCCCGTTCTGCTGCAGCCCTGGCCCCACGCCATCCGGAACCGAGGGTGGGCATGTGCGCTGATCATTTAAAAGCTGGACGGTTCTTTAAAGAATGTAATTTTTTTTTTTTTTTTTTTTTTTTAATAGCTCTAGTTCTGACCCCCAAGCACTGCGATACTGAACTTCCAAAGCTTTGGGCTTACAATGAATAGCATTCATCTTCGCTTCTGGTTCTGATCTTGTAAAAGCTAACTCATGCATGCACAACATGATAGACCATGTTACGCCTCAGAGCCTTTTTCAGAGCTATCATCTAATACATTTTTTATAAGCCAGAGTGCATTCATAGAATTCTGCCTCAAAAGGCATTCTGCTTTAATGGCTGCACTGAGATGTCTGGTCTGGGTACTCGTGCTTTTTGGAACAAAAGGGTAATGAAAATGTTGAAATTTTTTATAGTAGTCTTTAAATTTCAGGGTTTTTTTTTTTTTATTAAAGGTATGTTGTTTAAAGATGGAGGAATGCCTAGAGAAAAGCTGCTTTCTGCTAGTCCTAAATGAAAAGGGTCAGAATTTTGGCTGCCAAGAAGGTGGGTGCTCTTTGTGGAAGTGGCTGTTTGTGTACGGTTTGTAACACGGCTGCACACAAGCGTATGGTCATCTACAGGCAGGCTGATCTTGAACTAAATTAGATTAGGAAAAGTATTAGGAGTGGCTTGCTGCTGTCAGCCCTAAGATTTAGCTCAGGTTAGCTGCTAACAAGAGAACTGAAAAGCAGAAATGGTTCACAGATTTAGTTTTGCAATGTGCATCAAAGTACCAAAAAAAAAAAGCCCAACCCACTAAAATTTCAGTTGAGAAGGGAGTGTTTCAAATATGTATTTACACTCACTGGATTCATTAGTAGATGGACAATTTCAGATTCTCACTGAGAAACTAATTTTCTAAAGGATGTTAGTAATCTGAAGTAAACAGTACTCTAGTTTTCTAGTGCTCCCCAGGCAGGAGGCCATTCATTTGGGTTGCTTTAACACATTTTGAAGATTATTTTCCTGTTGATCAGCTATTTGATTTAGCAACTAGAGTTATTCTTGGGTTTGTCTGTAACTGGAAAGCTTGTTTGTCTTTAAAATGGTGAAGAAATTCATCTGTAGCAGTAGAAAAATTGAGATTTTCCATTATAATACTTTCTTGGAGTTCCAAGATAAAAATTCTGTTGAAGTATTTTAAGAAAATGTTTTGTCTTCTCTTTAAGATACTTCTGAAAGGCTTCGAGATAAAAACTCTGCAATCTATTTGCTGGGTATGAGTGACTCATTGTAAAAGCTGAGCTTGGATCTGTGTTTGTACTTTGAAAATCTGCGAAGATGAGGAGTATGTCAGAATCTGGGCCTTTGATTCACTTCTATGTAAGAGATGTCTTTTGCTTTGTCTTAAGAAAGAATAATTTGTCCCGACACCGTTGTCCTCAACTGAATTTGAAAAAAAAACCGGAGTTTATGTGTTTCTGAGTCGAAGATGAGATAATTGAATTGTGTCTTTTGTGTCTGAGGGTGGAGTATTTGCTGCAAAAATCATCCAGATTCTCTCTTTTAGGTATTTTTTTAATGTTGTAGAGCCTTGGTAGGTGTTGCCACACTTCGTGTTGGCTTGGCATCTTCTGCCCTTGGTCTCGTCGTACAGCCGTTTAGCCACTGCTTATAGGTTTATTTTGTTTCTAGCAGTGATTGCAAGCAGTTGAAACTTTTGTGCTTACGTGTCTTTCTGTGGGACCTGAGGATCATTTGCTTTGCAGAAAAGGCCCTCGGTGATGGCCTAGTGCATAGGAGTCAGCATTGCACCCTTACAGCACAGAAGGGCAACCGCGTACTGAGGTGTTCCTGCAAACGGGTAGGTAACAGGCCATGGAAAGGTGGTTAATTCTCTGTTTTGGTGCCTTTGAGTCCATATCTACAGGTTGTGTCTAGTTTTGTACAAGATACTTGCATACTGGGAAGAGTTTGGTGGAGAGACACCAAGATGATCAGGGGTCTGGAACATCTGGTGTGGAAGGAAGGGCTCGAAGAGCTGCTTTGTTACCCTGGAAGAGAAATGTGGGGAAACCTGCTCTCAGCTACTTATTGAGAAGTTACAAAGACAACAGAGCAAAACTTTCGCAGAGGTGCGCAGAGTACGTAGAACAGGAGGCAACAGGCACAAGTTATTAGAATTAGAATGGAAATGCAAATGTTGATTAGAGAGAAGGAAAAAGATGTTCACCGTGGTGGTGGTCAAACACTGTAAGAGACATCCAGAGGGACTGCCCTTTTGGAGAAACGGAAACACCTGCACAGCCCTGAGCAACCTGATCTAGTTGATCCTCCTCTGAGGGTGGTTTGACCAGCTGACCTCAAGATGTCCCTTCCCACCAAAATTACTCTGTGAATCTATGCTGACACAGGCTCTCTCTCTTTAACAATGTAGTCATGAAATTTTAATGCTGACAAAAGGGAAGAGGTCAGATCTTCCTGCTTTAAAAACCATTTGTGTGAAGTTAAACAACAACAAAAAAGCCCTTGTTTATCAGTTACGAGTTTTGCACAACAACGAGTAGGCAAGTTAAAACTTCATGTTACGTTCTGCAGAAGCAGAAACAGCGTGGCTATGTTTTTGCAATGATTGCAGTAGTAATTCGTTGCACCAAATAAGTATTTGCAGTCACCTGTGTTGCGCTCTAATGTTGTTGGATATGGAAAAGGAAGAACTGCTTGGATCCTATAAGGAATCGGATGAGCTAGTGGTGAAGCACAACTTAAAAATCAACTGAATTCTCACATTTCTTTCTGCTTTTAAGACTGTCAGGACATCTAGGACCAGATTTAACACATGTAATCTTTTAAAGCTATAATTAGCATTAATTTTGATTGCAGTAGTATTCAGAAAGCTCAATCAAGGTCACTTTCTAGGTGAACAAACACAGAAGAGATGCAGATTTTGTTTCACCCTCTCCAACAAAAACAATTAATTTAAATGTTAAGCTGCCCGTGCAACTCATGACAAGATCCACCCCTCTTAATTGTAGCTGTCTGAAGTGTTCATCCACTGTGGGCCTTTCACAGGCAATGAAAGAGAAGTGGGTCCTGCAGAAGATTGCCTCTGATGTTTTAGATGCTACAAGGATAACACATCTGAGGTTTATCCCAACAAAAGGACTTGCCAGAGACCAAATTTCCAGTATTGTACCAGGGCCTGGAATAGGACCCACATCTTCTGAGTCACAGTTCGGTGCCTGTGTTATCGTTATCTACCGTGATCCCAAAGATACCCCTCTATCTGAGACACAATGTGCTATTTCATGGGATATTATTTGGTCTGTTTTCTCCAGAAAAGTGTGTTTTGCACACCTGTATCACTTCTAAAACAGTCAGTCTGTCATTCTAGACATTTTCAAAAGCAGCCTACAGCAGCCTTGCTCAACATTTCTGCAATAATGATGACAACCACTGGAATAATATAAACCACTTACTAATCAGTTTGCGAAGGCAGGACATCTGCTTTACACAATACAGAGGCAAATTAAGGAGGCTTTCACAGTAGTCTGAAATTGTGTGTTAGAGTTTAAAAAGAGAGAGAGAGGGAGAGAGAAAGAAACTAATGGTAAATAAATTGGACCATAGTGCTAGTTTTCATCCAGATGTACGCAGCTATAAAACAGCTCTCTCAGAAAGGTACCTATTACTTATTAGTTCAAGATGACTCCAGAAAGCAGTTCCTCCATAAATTTCTTTCTAACAACTTTCTACTCTCAGTAAGTTGTTGGCAGAAATTGTGCTAGGAGAATATCTCCTCAGTCATAGTTTTCACTACTGTAATTCCAAAAGGCACTTACTTGTAAACACTTGGCTTTTTAAAGCATGTGGTTTTGCATGCAGGCTTACCGTGTGTTAGGTGTTGACTCCAACCTGCTTGGTCCTACCCTGCGTTGCAGAAGAAAGACGGGGAGTCTGGCATTCACGGCATCCCAGATATGATGGGTTTGGTTTGTATGACTTTATCAGAAGTTCCTATTTGTACCTGCTTTTCCATCATCATCCTGGTAGCAGCTCCAAAGCCAGTTTTTTCTGCCTCTAAGAAGCTCCATACATCATTTCCTGAGCTAAATTGTTTAATATTTTTCATGCATGGAAGGCTGTCAACTTGTGTTCTGAGATGTAGTATCTGGGCGAGGGGGGAGACTAACTCAGTTACCTGTGGGGATTGAGTATCAGAGCCAGGAGTGAGACAACTGGGCAAAATTCAGCTACAGATTTGATTTAGGATAGGCATTGCACTTCAGCTTGGAAGCAAATATCTCTATTTAATGTCCCTTCTTGGATACATATTTCAATAGATAGCTATGTCTAGCAAGTTTTAGAATTAATCTGGACAGAAATTCTGAGATTAATTTTTATCACTGTCTGGTGCATGACAAGGATGCCGGTTTAACTTGTGCCTTATTTGCCCTGAAGACCAGTGGGGCTGGGATCTGAAGCTGTTTCCAGCAGTTAGGCACATCAGTACTGTTTGGTTAAGCACAGTCATTTAGAATTGGGAGAACAGAGGTCTGAACTGCATCTAATGGGATGGAGAACCCAGTGGTGGAATATACGCAGCATTGCGCTTTGAATGTTGTAGATGGCACAACAGGCAACCACAATCTGATGGTTCAGAGAAAATTGGTCCTCTTGGGAAATGCAGATATCAAAGATCTGAACACGTGCAGCCTTTAACTAGAAGAAAAATCCACTTTAAGTGCATCGGTGTTTCCTTTTTCTTTATAGTGGGGAATATACTCATGGGCAGAATTTCTGTAGAATTTGCTGGTTTTGCTAATGTTAAGAGTAACACTTCCCCATGTAAAAGAAAAGGGAAGGAGTGAATCCGATTGTGGAATTTATGTACAGTATTCCTTTTACTTTTTCCTGGATGTGCAATTCTTACACTTCTCTCAGACTTGGAAAGTTTAAAAAGCAAAGCAAAACATAATGCCATTACAAAAGATCCTTAAAGCTTTTCAGGAATTGTTTTTCTCTTAAGGCCAAAGTGATGATGTGCAGGTTTTCTTTCATCTAGTGATGAAGGTGATGGAATATTTAGGACACAGTATTACACTTTTTCTCTTTCTAAATTAAGCACTGCTGATGCCCATCATCTTTCAAATGAAATGGCACAGGAAAGTAATAATGAAGCAAGACTGTATTGCAGTCTTTTTTCTAAAGCAAAAAATATGAGAAAGTACAGGTTTTGGGGAGCTACTCAGTGTTTCTCCCAGCTGATCATCTCATTGAGGGTGACAGCAAAGACTGGTGCTCCTCTAAGAAACTGTGGTCTCCTCTGATGTCCGTGGGTTTCACCCATCTGCCATTGGCCACTGATAATGAGCCTGTCCAAGCTCAGAACTCTTCTGCTGCACTGAAGCAAAAATGGGGGGGTTCCTCTCGTTAATTTAGCAGCTCACTTGAGCACTCCCTTGTCTCACAGTTATCGTAGCATTCGCTGAGAAGCATGGATTCATTGGATCTGTTCAGACTTGTTACTGTTATGGAATTCCGCTGGTCTGCACGATACTGGCTACAAGAGCCTTAGGACCTGCTGCATCACTTAGGGTAACGATTCTTTTTATTTCATTTTGTGCAGCCCTTTATTTCTGCCTGGAAGCAGAGATAGTGCAGCACTGCTAGAGCATCTCCAAGAACCACCATTTCTCCAGATGCTCGTAGCACCCCGTTTTGTGGTCTCTTAGGTGCACATTACAAGGTCAATACCGATTTTTGGACTAGAGGTTCAGAGGGAGCCCCTGCAATAATATTTTTGCAGTAATCCATGATTGAACTCCCAGTGGTTGGGATATACTAAGATATTCTAAGGATGGCAGCGGCTTGTGCCTTCTGCACAATGTTTCTCAAACCTCAAAATGTCTTTCGCTCAGCAATTTAAAGGTTGCTGTCGGCTGTGACTGCAGGGGAAAAGACATTACTGTTTCTGTGAAGAAGTTAGCTGTAAACATTAGAAGAGCTTCAGTAATTTCTCTAAGGGGAGGCACCAAGCCTCATAAAAATATTGACTGTGTTTATGCGTAGCTTTTCTGCACCTTGTTGGTTATAGATAAAATCAAGGCACCCAGATTACATTTTGTAAATACAAGAGTGATGACTTGAAAAATTTATAAAGGTGTGAGATAATTAAGAATGAGAATTTTCAGTTAACATTTGAATGATATGGCTCCATTACAAACCATTTAACACAAGATGCAAATGAATGCATCTGAAAAGGGAACGTTCTATTTGTGGGTTTACTGTAACTGAGTGCAATATGTATTTGAAGGAGTTGGTAGTAGGGAAATTAAAGTTTAAGGCTAAATATGATTCTTCTGCTGAAAAACCTGAAAAAAAAATTTAATCAAGTAGTGAGAACAGGCCCTTAGACAAACAGGACTTGCAGGAACATTGGGATACTCTGGGCGTGTGAGGCCACAAGATCTTGAATAGTCGGAGGATTATAAGGCAATGAGAAAAGCCCCCTCAAGTTGTCTTTGTACAATGTTTGCTGTAAAAAAAATCTCAGTTCATTCCAGGTGTGAGATCCACAACACCCTCAGAGCAGCAAATTTGCCCCCCCATCCAGAAGTTTTGATGGAAATGTGCCTTAAAAGCCATCGGTGCCCGTGGAAGAGGGGACGAGACACCACCGCCCGTCGCGGCCTAACCAACGAGAGCCAAAACGGGCCCCTCGGGTCAGCTTTTCCCAGGGTGGATAGGCCCTGTGTCTTGTCTGCTGAGAACAAGTTAGCCATCTTTGAGGGACAAAAATGGCCCTGAGTACATGTAGAGCTGCTGAGCTGGAAAAACCCAAAGCTCACAACCGCTGAAATCAAAAGGAGCAGTGGAGTCAGAGGCATCTAGCAGAGCGGCAGGCCGGAGCAACGGGTGATAGGAAATTCATTAATTAACCTGACAAGTGATGTTCAATGACAGAAACAGCAGTGTATC
Source organism: Tetrax tetrax (assembly GCA_009806455.1). Taxonomy (NCBI): domain Eukaryota; kingdom Metazoa; phylum Chordata; class Aves; order Otidiformes; family Otididae; genus Tetrax; species Tetrax tetrax. Next base: position 296,270 of record WHYT01017064.1, on the reverse strand, counting down.
TCCTCCCAGGTGAAGCTGGGAGATAAATATTGCCTTGTGATAAGTAAGTGAGGCTGTGTGAAGGCCTTTGCTGGTAGATCTAGCGACAGTGCTTCAAATGTAAATGTTTTTGGGGATACCTTTAAATGGTGCTGCTGCCCTGCTCTCTGGGAATGTACTGAAAATAACATTTTCTAGCCCAGAGCCACTGAGCAGAAGTAAGCAGTTGCAGCCTATTGACATTGTATTTCAAAAGCCACGATCTCTATCTGGCAGACGAGCAGAGGTTTTGAAGTTGAAGATCATTGAACTACCCGAGGTAAATATACCGGAATGGGTACTTTGGTCTTTAATTTGTATTCAATTTTAATATAGTTTAATTGATTTTTGAAGTCTTTTTGGAACTTCCAAATTATTCATAATGGTCTTTCAGAGCTTTAGATATAGCGCATCGTATTTTCAATTAAAGAATCATTATTTAATTAATGTGGCTCAGTCAAGTCCTGATAAATATGGGCACCATCAGAGCTATTTTTGTTTCCTGATTCATTTCTCCAACAGGACTCAGGAAACACCACCTCGAAGCATGCCTCTAATGGTGAAATCACTTCCTACTGAATAAATACACTAAAGAACAGCATTATTTGCATGTATTCTACTAAGGATTCCTCCACATAATACAGAGATTAATAATATCACTATATTTCTCCCACCCCTAGACACCCGAGTTGACTTTACGAAGCCACACACCCTACAGTAGAAAGCCAAACACTGAACAGAAACAGTTGCTAATATATAAAAAGAAGATTAAGAAAATAAAAATAAGGGTTTTAGCTTGATTTTGGCTCTTGTACCCCAAAACCAACCTCTGTTTCTGAGTGATTTGCATGCTGTTTGGCTATTAGCGTTGCTGCCATTCAGCGCTCTCTTTTTCTCTCTTTCTTCCCCTCTGAGTATTTCATTTTTATACCTGTCATGAAGTGGTTGGGGTCGAAAGTCAGCACGGAGTGCATCATTTGTACATTGTGTCTTTTCCTCATGTGCCTCTGCTGCCAGAGAAATTGAACTTTCATCCATTAAAAATCCATTTATTGTGTCTTGACTTCACTGAACTAAAGAACAGGACATTTCACCAAACAGTACAGTTTAAAATCAAATTACATTGTACTAGTGCCCAGGAAATGTGACAGGATAAAGACTCTAATCATTTAAAAAATCTTTTTAAAGACCTCCCTGATTGTACTTATTGATACTTCCACAGGTCCTTAAAGGTCAAAACTGGTCAGTGATGTGAGGACTCAGCATGAGACACTAAAAGGACCCTTTCATTTGTTGTTTTTTTTTTTTTTTTCCTCCTTCCTTCCATAAAACAGGTGGTGAGCACTTCTTCCAAATTCGTGCTCCCTCAAATTTGAGATCTGCAAGCTGAGTTTCAGTGAAGTGGTTCCCAGTTGTTACGTCCTTCCCGGTGAACCTTTATGTTGGACATCATTGCTCCAGAGTGCTGGTGGTACAGGACCACCATCTACAGCGATGACCTGCATTGAAGTGTGCAGCGTGTGCTTAAGTAACCTGTTAGCCCCTCCTTAGTTCCTTCCTTGTGAGGAGAAGCATCCTTGTCCAGTAAACTTGCTTGATGGCCTTTCAGCTTGGTTAGACACATCTCCCAAAAATGGAGTTTGCGTCATATGTTCTTCTGTTGGCAACCTGGTCCCTTTACTGCCATATGTAACCACAACATGTGGAGGAGACCCTCATTAAATGTTTCTTATCCTAGTTACCGTTTCCATAATGTTGATGTGCCACTGGAGTCAGAGAAGCTGGAGTGTCACAGATGGATTACGGAATTAAATTGTGCGACTCACGGGGCTACATATGTGCAGAGTTTCTGGAAGTCCAGAAATGAAACTGAGGGCTGAGAAAACACCCTTTTTTCCAGACCTGATCACATGTGCAACAGCTGGAATTTGCACGGCTCCTTATTCAGTTAATATTCGGAAGCCACTCTTGCATTTTCCCAAGAGCAGAGAGGCAGTAAAAGCAAGCTGCTACATCCAGCTCTGCTGTTTGCCCTCCCCCTTGCGCAGTGTTGGGTGGGTTGGTTGGTTGTTGGTAGTGTTTTGTTCCTTTTGTTTAACCTCTTAGAAATACGTGTTACATTTGGCAAAGAGGCAATTAGGGACCAAAGCGAGAACAGCAAAGTGGTGTTTCAGAAGCCAAGAGAGAAGCGCGTTTAACGTGAATTGCACCAGATTTTGTTCAGAGGGGAGAGGCTTGTATTGGTTTTTGCTTGACTTGCTTCCGCGCATAGTAAACTGCTAAGGTGCCTGTTTATAGTTTAGATCTTTCTAAGCTGTGGTTTGGGTTTACAATCTGACCAGGACAAGGAGAAGGTTTTCTACAGTGATAAATATTTATTTGGATATCATGCTAACAAAGTTTCTAAAATTTATGCAACAGATTAAATGCAAATATATTTTCACTGCCTTTCATTTTTGAAAACTCAGGTATATCCTTTCCCTTTCGGAGTGTACTGTTCTAAGTGAAACCAGATTACAAAATGATATTTGGAAAACATATTTTATAAACCCTTCTTTTGTTTATATGTACGTAAGAGGTGTCCATTTTGTGTGCAGAAGGAACACAGCCGGCGCGATGCTTGTCCTGGCTCCCAAGCTGTTCAAACCAAAGGTCATGCCAAGGAATGCATTCCTTTACCATGCTGTTTCTGGATGGAAGCGTGGGCTGGCCCATGCATGCACTGCACAGGCTCCAGAGGATCCATTCTCTGGCAGCTTGCTTTCTTCCCTGGTCAAGGCCAGCCCTGGAGAAACGGAGGTGAAAGCAAGTTGCTAAATTGCGTAAGTTGTGGCTTGCTGGCTTCAAGGAATGGTTTGAGTCTAGGAATTATTTATCATTTTTTTGTGAAGTATTGACAAGCGACCAAAAGCTAAAAGGAGGTTGTGGAAGTCAAGTTTTTGGTTTGCAATCAGAGACTTTGGGGAACCAGATTCCTTCTTTTTCTGACCCATCAATTTCAGGGCAGTGAGAGTGGGAAGAACTACAATGTTTTTTCATATACTTGGTTTTCTGAAACGTCAGCTCAAATACAAGCTTCTAATCATTCATTCCAACATAGGCTGAGGAGATGCAGATCGATGGTCTTGACTTCAGTGTTTGGCTCTTAGATTTCAGGATTTCCATGCACACCAGTTTCATCACTTTAACTAACAGCAAGTTACTTATTTTTTGGTACCTTGTCATAGTTTAAGTAATTGATTGTTTAATTTGTGCCTTTGTTTCCCATTTTGGTTATAGTGTACAGCTTTATCATTGTCTCATAAATGATATAGCCACTGCTTGTGAATGCCCATACGTTTTTATTGTTGTTTGTGCATGCCAATGACAACATTACAGAATGACACAGAGAAGTTTTTAGCAGAATAGTGTTTGCATTTCCTGTAATAAAACATAATACCTTAGTATAATTCCGGTACAATAAATCCATAGAACCTCTTATCTGTCTGTATCACAGTAATGATTCAAGTACAGAGCTTCTACACAGAAGGTGTGTGTTACATCTGTGATATGGACAGGTAGTGTGAGAAACAGAAGGGTTATGATTTATCCAAACACTGAGAAAACTATCACCATCCCCAGAAATTCCAGCTCTTACTTCCCGTGATTGAATAGGTTGGGCTCCCTGAACACTGGGCAAACTGCACTCTACGTGTACTGAGTGAGCAGTGGTTGGAGTTGAAATGCGAAGTCCTGGAGTTTTGAAGCATTTTGGGGGATGGAGGGAACATTCTCTGTGCTACCTTTCCTGGGTTGTAGAGTCAGGCTTCACTTACATGTAACGCTATCTCTGGGGAATAAATGATCTTAGAAAGAAAAATTTCTGTCAAGTCCTGTTGAAAAAAATACCCATTTCCTCCAAGGAAATATACTTAGACTAGAATAGAATTTTATATTTCAGGTGGAAGGGACCTACAACAATCATCCAGTTCAACTATCAGATCAATTAAGGGCTGACAAGTTAAAGCATGTTGTTAAGGGCATTGTCCAAATGCCTCTTAAACCCTGACAGGCTTGGGGCATTGACCACCTCCCTAGGAAGCCTGTTCCAGTGTCTGACCACCCTCTCTGTAAGGAAATGCTTCCTCATGTCCAGTCTAAACCTCCCCTGGTGCAGTTTTGAACCGTTCCCATGTGTCTGTCACAGTCACTGGATACCAGGAAAAGAGATCAGCACCTCCCTGTCCACTTCCCCTCCTGAGGAAGCTGTAGAGAGCCATGAGGTCACCCCTCAGCCTTCTTTTCTCCAAACTAGACAACCCCAAAGTCCTTAGCCGCTTCCAGTCCTTCCACCAGCTTTGTTGCCCTTCTCTGGACACACTCAAGGACCTTCGCATCCTTCTTAAATTGTGGGGCCCGGAACTGCATGCAGTACTCAAGGTGAGGCCACTTCATTTCCTAAAATGTTTCCTCCAGCTCCAGCAAATCTTTGTATGGCTGCTGATGTCTAGACCATAATATCAGTTTGGACTTCTGGGGTCATCTACTCCAACCCCTAAGTCCGAAGCAGATCCAATGAGGGCAGATTGTTTGGGGGCTTGTTATGCCTTTGCACACAAAATTCTAAGAGTGAAACACCAGATTAATTATTTTAATTCCCTCTTCTCAGTAATACGTTGTTGTCATACTTTGCTTCTTTGTTATAGTTTGAGAGGATATTAATATGTGTCTGAATGGGATTAAACATGTATAAGCCTTGTTTTGACTGGCGTTTTAGGAAATACTTGTTTTCTTCAGCTAGAAGGTTTTACTCCTGTGAAATGGTGCTAGTATTCTTTGAAAGCTTAGTTGAAAGCTTAAAACTAAAATCAGGGAATGACTTATGTTTTACTAAAAATTTATCAAGTGTTTATTTCAGTCGTTTTGTAGAAGAACAAAAAAAAAATCCTAATGAGACAGCTTACCAGGAGTGAAATAACCAGTTCAGGCATGTCATGTGTTTAAATTTACTGCTTGTTTTGCTGTGGGATGGCAAGAATGTGGGGAGAATGGGAAGCCTTGAGTCCAACCCTAACCATTCTATGATTCTATGAACCAAACGCGACTGAGGAGGTAGGCAAGATGGCAGGGGAGGAGTAAGATGTGGCAGGCTCCGTAAACTCAGCCTGGGGAACCAGGCGCAGCTCCTGTCCCATTCCTCCGCCCTTCCCTAGAAAGCTAGTGCTGGGATAACGCAACCTGAAAAAGCAAAAGGATGGGTGGTGGCATCCTACCTCTCACTCCAGGACCTTGTTGCTTCTCTGGCCCGTGGCGGGTACAGGAGAGTTCGGTATCGACACGGTTTTTCTCTCCTAGGAAATCTCAGCAGTCAGGGAAACAATCTTTGCGCTTTTAACACTAATGAAAGTTGAAGGCAGTAAACAAAACCGTGGAGTACATCATCCAGTGCTGACACGTCTTTTGGACAGCAAAGAGCCTTTCCTTCGAAGATGTGAAATAACATTTCCGTCGTGTTTTTGCTAGTCTGATAATTAGAAGTGATTTAGGCAGCAGTGAAGGTGCCTCTAATGGGCACCTTGTGGGTGTTCATAAAAGGAAGAATACATTAAACGTAGTGATTTGTGATCGGGCTGAGGGGGTTAATATTTTCTTAGAATATAGCTGGCCGTTTTTCTTCCAAGTAACAGTGTAATGTAATTATAAGTACCTTAGTAGATGGACTCAATTGCTTCTATCATGAAAATTAATTTCAGGATCACGCTGAGGCTTTCTTTCCTTTCTTCTTTATTTTCTACACCATGCAGGAGGGCGCAGACACATACGAATGAAATTATTTTTGAACAGACCTACTCACAGTGGCCTGTCCAATTCCTATAAATTACTTAAATTGAAATCTATGGGAAAGCAGTGCATTTCTTGCTAAATTCTTTCACATTTTTTGTACATGTATGACTCTCTGTTTTCTTGTGTGCTCTCTTAAAGTACTTAACAAAGATAAACAGATATCTCCAATTTATAGGAGGGAAAAGTGGGATATGCTGAGTTTTCCCAAAATGTTTCCCAGAAGTGACTGAGCTATGATTACAGCTTTTCTGATAAGTTTTGCCAAGCTTTCTAATCAAGCTTCCTCAGCACAGGTAAATGTTCTTGATCTAGGAGTCACAAAATCCTGGAAGTTATTGTCTCAGTATATACATTTCTAAATTTTTCTGATAAGTGAAAATCTAATATACAGAATGATTGCAAAGGTTTTCAAAGAACAAAACAGACAAAAATCTGACGTGAAAAATCTGTGTTTCGTGATATTTTGAGCTCTTACCAGTAACTTTAGCCTTGAAGATCTTAATGGAATTAAATCAAATAGGACTCTCAGAAATTGCTCTGAAAACATTGGCATATTTAGAGAGATATCAGCAACATGAAAGTGTTGGATTGGTGCTGTGTGGTTTGAAACCTTAATTACCAATACTCATTAGCAGATATACGTCTGACCTACACCGATTTAAAGCAGCTAAAAATAAGTCCTAAACCCATGAAGGAAGAGGGATGTATAACAGAACAAAGTAGTGAGTCTTGCTCTGTTTGAAGGCAGTTGATCACGTGCTTTTAAACCCAAAGCAAGCCCCCCCAGGATTAAGGTTTTTAGGTGTGAAATTGGGTCCTGATTTGAGCTGATGATGTAAATCTGTATTTGGGCAGAATTTCAATGGAAGATTTTGAACCAATTCTATAGACCTTGCAAGCTCAGAGAATGGGCTGTCGTATGTGTCCGTGCTTCCTCACTTGCTGTGTATTAATATTCATTGCTGCTCTTAAGACGGGCTGTAAAGTGTAAATGAAAGACGAAGAAAGGCTGGAAATTCCTTTGCACAGTGAGGGAGGGAGGAACACAAATGTAGTTGCAAGTCCAAGCAGAACTGTGCTGGAGTTCATCACTCCCTTTCCTTTGGGTTTCTGGAGAGGTACTTAATGGTGTTTGAATATGACTGTACAGTGCCATTAACGCTCCAATTTTCATTCGCACAGTGCAACACCAGAAAGATAATCTCTGTGTTAAGTACTTTTCCTTCGTAATCCCTGGAGAGTCAGAACTCCGAAAGCAAATATTGTATTTACCATAGACTGTAAAAGGGAAGAAATGAGGCAAAAATGCAAAGCGGTGAAGATGGAGTTCCTTTTGGATGTCTGCGGTGGTACTATGAATATGTACATACACACTGTTAGGCTTTTTATATTACCTCTAATTTGAAATAAACAACATGATTACAGAGTAGATCAATCATGGCTTCAGTATTTCTGGCCAAAGCAAGAAAAGACTTGATGTGCTAGCTAACCACGTAATTGGAGCAGAGATTGTTTCACTGTTGGCGATTTGTTTAAGGATTTTAATTTACAGTAATGGGTATTCTTCGCTGCATTGTAACCTGGCTCCCCATGTCTGCCTTTATATGAGCAGTGACTGTTTTTCAAACCGCTGAAATGATGATGTGAGGCACTAAACACCAAAATGGAGCAGTTGAATGCTGCTGCCTGACATCTCTTTTCCCGAATGGAACAGAGTGAGAAAATTGATGCCTGGCTGTCCTCACTTTGATTTGTACAGGAGCTCTGGTGGGAGCTCAGCCACTGTTGGGGACTGGGGGAAATGGAAGTGGAGCATCTTCCAGAATTTATCAAGTGAGGAGATAACCAGTGCACTCCAGAGGACAATTATGCCTTGGCTACTGGAAGGACTGAAGGCTAAGATGACTTTTTCCTGCATCTGACTCGTGTGTTTCTTCTTATGCAGTTAAGCAAAGGAGCAACAAACAGTGGTAGCTGGAGAATATCACAAGTGCTTGAAAGCAATTTGACAAAACCAGTAAAGAGAAAAAGAGATCAACAGTGTACAGCACATTTATTTTGTTGTGGAATAGTTATTCAGTCTGCAAGAGAGCTGTTGGGAATACAAACATTGTTCAAAAATGATAAAACATGATGCTTAGGAGCCCGATGTTCAAACGCTTTGAAGTTGCTGTTGCTTACTCTGCTTTTGGAATACTGTCCAGGAATGAAGCAGTAATGAGGACCAGCTACCCTGGTTGCCTTCCTTATTTTTATCTGTTTGGTGTGGTTTTGGTGGAATCATCAGTTTATTGAAGAGCAAAAAATGAAGAGAGAAGTAGTAGGGAAAAAACTGTGAATACAATAGGAAGTAGAGGAATAGGGTGTCCTGTAAAGAAGAAAATGTGGTCAGGCTTATGGAAAGTTATTCGAATGTTCAGAAAAACAGGTTTGGTTGCCTGCTTCATATCGACAAATTATGCCTTTTCCCTTGAATTTCATCTAGGGACGCCATCCATGCTTCCAGTGCACATCTAAGGAGCTTGATGGACTCTCTCTTTGGGATGCCTGGAAACTTTGCCATATGTCAGGATTTCTTGTGGGTAGCTCCGTTGATATTGAGAGTAAAAGTCAGTTTTTCAGTGAAAGCTAATGTTCCTGTAATCTAAAATTGGAGATTTTGTGTCTGAATTCAGGTACTCCAACAATCAACAGGATTTTATTCCTTTTTTTTTTTTTTTCCAGGAGGCTGTTATTTAGACCACCACCGCTAGAACCCCATGCTTAGTTTGTTCATTGATAGTTCAACAGGAATTGTATTTATGGCTCATTTTGTTCAGGTGCTGGTGACTCTGTAATCTTTCTGTAGTGTCAGTGGTGCAGTTCAGCTCTGATGTACGGGTTCACCATCCTGCTAACTGGAAAACCTCATTGCAGAGATGATTTCTCTCATTTGTACAAGACTTAGGAGAAAGTATGTTGTGGATGTACTGTGGAAAAAGAGCAGGTGGTATGAGGTAGAGATGCAGGTTGTGACCAAATCCTCAATCTTGTCCACTCTGTAACTGCAATTTAAGTGTGATTCTATATACATGAAACATTTAATTGTAAGGTGTACCTGTAATTACTAAAGGAATGGAGGTATTGGTTGTAGAAAGTAATGCCAAGGTGTTGCACAATACTACTGGGAAATGTAATAAATGACCCGGAAAGCTGAAACGGTCGGGGATAACAAACTAGCTGCAGTGTTAAGTGCTTATGTTTAGTTTTTCCATGAGACACTTGGAATGACATCTTCTCTTTTACAAATGCCAAGGAGAAAGATTTTTGCAGAAAGGATTGCAGAACGACACAACTGTTCTGTTTCACAGGATTTTGCACCAAGTAGGCTACTCAGAGGGAAATGGGGCAGGTGAATTAAGTCTTCATTTTGTTTCTGTTGAGCCTCAGCAACTGAACTTTAATGCTTTTTAATTACATTCCTTACCTGGCTGGTGAGAGGGGCTGTATTAAACCGCAAATACCTTAACATCTGGGGCTCATTTGTTCCAAAATGAACACCAGCTCCTTTAATTCCCTATTTGTCTCTCTCTACTCTTACAATATTTGCCTTGTACTGGTTCCCTGTGCTAATTGCAATCCATCCAGTGCCGTGTATGAAAAAGCCATTTTCGTTGCGTGATTTAATGCGTTTGAGACATCTTGGCTTTGCTGACTCATTGGTCAACCTTGAAAAATCATAACCGTGCAAACGTTGCGATGCCATCCGAGGACTGGCGGGGTGTGCAGGGGACTCTGTTACTGATTAGTGTCATTTTTTTTCCTGAGTTGAAAGAGCCATTGTGTTTAAGGCCATGAGATTTAGAATTAGGAGTAATTAAAAACCAAGGCTGCTGCCTTTATATTTTTTTAAATATGAAGGGCCCCAGGAGTCTCTGTAGTCATTAGAAAATCCTATTCTCGTGCTAAGCTTGTCCCTATAAGCAGTTCTGTTGTTGGCTTTCCTGAATGTAAAGCAGGACGCTGAGAGGGGGGAAAATACCGTAAAGGCAGGGGAGAAGAAAAGTGTGTGTTTGGGGGGCCGAGATTTAGTGGTTGCGTGGTTGTTTTGTGATGTGTCCCTAGCAACTGGCTTTCTACTCTAATGGGAAAAAATAGATGGTGGGAAAGCATTCAAGGAAAGTGGGTCACATTTGATCCATGACCTAAAAGGAAAAGTGGGGGAAGGGAATAATCAGCTCAGATCATTAATAAGGTGAAAATTTATCCTTATAAAGCTCATTCATCAAACTGGGCGATACTGCTGTTCCAGTTTTGTCGTTATGTGACAGAAAACACAGCTCCGGCTCCCTTAAAACACTACAATTGCTCTGTGGCTTTTTATTAAAAAAAAAAAAAAAGAAAAGAAAAAAGTTGTTTGTTTTAAACGTTCTCAAGCAACACAATGATTAGACATGACAGTTTGGCTGTGGGGCCTTCCTTTCAGTTCAGGAAAATATAGAACATAGCTGAGCTGTCCTTCCCTGGCAGAAATGAGGTCATTTGTAAAGCTTTGTGTACATTTCTGCAGCGCTCACGGAACAGAGCTAGCAAACCAGTTCTCCTGGAGCCCCAATCCTACCTCCGCCGATATTCCCATTTTTAAGAAATGCAGGCCCGTTGCCCGGGTAAGATGAGAAATCACGAGCTGTGATTTAGACTGAATGACTCCTCCTGGTTTGGATTTAACCGTCAGGGGCGCGTACACTGCAGTCGTAAGCGTGCTGCCGTCGCCGCCTCTGAGCTGCTTACGGCTCCGTATGGTTAAGGGACGTTTCCTTTTCCATGTGAGCTGCATATATGTTCTGAAGTAAGCGAAAGTACGCTGTCAGGCTTGATTTTTCTCTTTGTTACATATGCAGATGTATTGTATACATTATATTTGTTAATCCCTATTGTTCATAAAAATGCCCATGGCAATTAGAATTATTAAATAATAATTTATTTTATGTAAAAGCTAATACTAATTTTCATATCCCAACTATTTTTCTTCTACCAATCAAATGTTGTATAGCCGCTTATATTTCAAGGTAGTTTTAATTAGCATCTCAGCCTGATGCAACTCTGTCCCAGAATGCATCGTTAAATTAAATTAGAAAGGATAGCAGAGGATGTACTGGATAAGTGACTGGAAAATGTGGAGTAATGTGAGCTGACGCATCAGATCTGCATTCCCTTCCACCTTGAAACTTCAAGGAATTTGTTCCCATTCTCTCCAGGAAACTCTTGATGTTAACCCCCACCCTCTCTGACCCTGCTTAGAAAAGCGTTAACTATTTCAGTTCACATGCAGTTCAATCATGAAAGGTGGAAGCACAGAAAAGTAAAGCAGCATTCAAGTTCTTGGGCTACTTAATGAAGATACTTGGTAGAAAACTAGGTTAAAAATGCCTGACTCTGTAGGAAAACTGAATTTAGCCCTGCCATGTTCCCTTCTCCCCTTTTTTTTCTTAACCACCTATTCAAATACTCTGGGAGTGCGTCGTGTTTCCTAACATATGAAAATAGTAGGAAAACATCTGGGCTTACTAATAAAATTAGCTCTGCTACTTAAAAAGCAGCCAGCATTGTCTGGGGCCTCAGAGATGCTCCTGCAATGCAAATAATAACAGTGACTTTGGAAAGCCACTTCACTGGTGCCGTATCGCATCACTTTCAAATACTGCTTTTAAAAGACAAATTAGACTTGCATGAAGTTTAAAGAACCAGTGTATCATGAAAAGGGTATTTTTGTCTTTAATAATATACCGGTTCAACATTTATAAGGCACTTTGTGTGTTTCAGAGTACTGGGATGGGGATATAATGTACTGACTCAGAGGTGAGGGAGATAGGCACAGCAAAGGGAAGAGACTTATGAAAAAGAGCTTGCTTTGTTGCATAGTCGTCTGCTCTTTACCATTAGAAAAACTTCCCAATTTTGTTCTTCTGTCGGATTTCATCTTCTCTGAAGCATGGTTATAGCAAGAAAACTGATACGCCTTAAAATAATTCTGTAAGTAATGCCCATCTCTGTGAATTTGAAATTGCCTGAGTAAAGCTCCACGTTTGGTGTTCGTAGCTGACCTGCTGCCCAGCTGATCACTGTCTATCGTGAATGATTGCGTGGGCATGAGGTACAGATATCTGTCCCCGCCTTAAACCAAAATGAGCACGAATCTGCAGTTCTCCAGTGTCGGCAGTCAGAGCGAAATCCAGGGCTTCACGTTTTTTCTCTGTATCTCTTACTTACAGTGACAAGCTCAGCAGGTTCAGCCTTCAAATCATTAAAATAAATGTTCATATTATTAAAATCCCATATTTGATGCTTGGATTCCCCTCTGTTTCCTGTGTCAGGCAATTGAGAGCTGTGAGCCTCAAGTCTACGTTCTCCCATCAGCAGTGTCCAGGTTCCTCCCCGAGCCCTGGGGCAGGTTTCTTCCCTTTTTCCGTCTGTGAGCGAAGGCGCCGGTGACCGTACAGAGAGAGGGGTTATATGGAAAAACAGTTGGAAGAGGGCTAGAGATCTTAGGGAACCACATGGTGTTACTAATCCTCCAGCTTTCCAAAGGCTTGTCATCACAAATAAGAGTTTTCCACTTTCAGGGGGAGGAGGGAAAGAGAAAAAAGAAGGAAAGAAATTAACCCTGTGGTGTGATGACCGAGATTTCTATAAATCACGCTGGTTTCACACTGCTGCTGACAGCCAGCCAAACCTGAGCTGGCCAGGTTTCTCCAGGTCGAGTACATTACAGGGAACTTAAAAATACATCCCCAAACATTTAACTGCTTTTTCTGTTGTGTGAGGATTTTGAAGTTAAAGACTCTGTACATCGTAGGGTGGTCAAAGGGACGTGGATGGTATTCAGGTTTTTTCCTGTCTCCTCCTTTCCCATTTCTGCCAGAAAAGTGCCAGCGAGTCCCCAAGATGTGGGTTCATTTTTGCTTGGGAGTAAAACCTCCACAGCAAGTAATAAACCACTGGGATAAACTTTTGTCCAAAATGTACAATTAGGAAGTTATCTCATCCTGTTAAATTTCTCCTGCTGCAAGTATTGACTGTGACCTTTAAAACACAGTTTTCGACAACTTTTCAAGATGTGTTTTCCTGTCTGTTTGGCAGACAAGTTCCAAATGGCAGCGTTCTGCTGGTTTCCCAATGCCGCGTTTGCACAGAGCGCCCTGGAAACTTGCAGGCAGAAGATGGAGGTCTGTCTGTCTTGGGAGTCTGAAGTGTCCCCGTAAATGAGTGCCACATGGCTTGGGAAGTGCGTGTGTCAGGGTCCGGCTTTGTCGGGATTCTCCGTGGTATGTTTAAGAGGAGAACGTAAACCAGTTTTTTTTCTGAGGATTCTTTTTTTTTCTTTCTTTGGATGAAGCCTTTACAGGGGGAGTTGCTCCTTTTCTAACTCTGTGTGGTTGTTTATTTTCTTGTGAGCCTCAAAAGAACACCATAACTAGCAAAGCCAAATAACTTATTTGCAACAATAAGTTAACAATAAGAAACTAAGTAAAATCTTGTACTAGAATGACAGTTTACCTTAAAGGCCCAGATTTGTGTTGACTCCTTGTGTGCCGGTGCTGCTTAGCCTGTTCTCTCTCTTCAGATGTAAAAGTATAACTGTTGGCAACCCAAAATACAAAGGAAAATGAATCCTTTTTTGAAAAGCTTAGAAGACACATTGCAATGGGATTTAGAGGTTTCAACAAGTATGAAATAGAGACAGCGTGGCCTGTTTTGCCGTGCGTACAGGGCAATGCTTCCCATCTAGCATGTGTAGTGTATTTTTCTTTAAAAATTGCTTTGTATTCCAGCTTCACAGCCAGTTTCTCCTCTGTAATCTACATATCACAGTTGCCCGTGTTGGTACTGGTACGTCTGGTGGGACCTGGTTCTGCCACGGTTGAACGCCAGCAGTAGCGTGTAAGACTTGCCCAACTGAAGTTGAAGTCAAGCTCCGGCTTCATCCGTTATTCTGTCTTCGACGAAGCTGGTTAGGAGCACTTGTGCTGTAACATAGGATCAACTACCAGTAATATTAGATGTTGGGGGGTTTTCCCCCTCCTGCAAAAGCACTAGCGTGAGTTGTAAGTGTGTTAAAAGTCACTGGGGAAAATCATTTTCTAACTATTGACATTTTAATAGCAATCTAATGAGGTACTTAGATTTTTCTAGTATGTTATATTGAGAAATAGGTAGAGAAGATTCAGAAAAGCGAAACTTTGGGATTTTTTAAAGCTTCCCTATAATACAGCTTGTTAAAGAAAAACTGAAACAAACCTTTATTGATTGTGTTGTTGTCCAGCAATCTGATCAGAGGTGAGGTCTGCTCTACAGAAAGACTGCCCACTTTTCCAGCTCACTTTTCTGCCTCCAAAAACCTAGCTGGACAAAGATGACTCCTCTCTGAAGAGCTGGGAAGTATTTCCCAGACAACATTCATGTTTTCCTTTACTAAAGGGGCATAATTTAGAAGAGTCAGGAGGAACAGAGGTGTTCTGTGGAGACAAAGGGAAGAAGAGCAAAAAATCTGTGCCCCCACCCTCACACCCCTGCTATATTTTCCACTTAAATGCAAAGTCAGCTTGTCTCCTGCCTTGCCTGCAGATGTTCAGTTGAGTTACAGTTTCAGAAGATTATTCATCCCAGTAACATTTGAGAGCTTTCCCACAATTCCCAAAGTTTTACCTGCGCATGTTCATTACCCTTAAGCCTTGGGAGGGATAAAGATTTTCTTATTTGTTTGCTTGTATATTTAAGATTTTGCCCTTCTCTGCCACTGACCAAGCATGATCCTGAGTTTCAGTTTCAGTATTCTATTTGTAGCATCTCTCACACTCAACTAATACCAGAGCTCTGTTTTACAAGACACTGTATAGGAGGACTGATTCTACCTGAAAAAGTTACAAAGGAGGGCAAGGGACTAACATTCCCAAGGCCAAATAGTGGGGTGAGAAGAGATGGGAACAACCTCTAGCACCTCTTGGTTCTCCAGCCAGAGACAATCCTGCCTAATGAATAGGCACTGAATATCTTAGCACATTTTATCCACCTGCAAAAATTGCCCTGTAGTCCTCTGGGGCTCCGACTCCTTCTGGCTTCTGATAAATTGCCAAAATTAAACCTTAAGTACTGGAATAACCAGACTCCTTCCTCTTCCCCTGGCTGCTGGTGGAAGTTGCACTGACCAAATGAAATGTGTGATTGATTGAAATAAACCATTTTTCTCTGTGCTACAGGAGGCAGCTTTGTCACCTCTTTGACCTCCAGTTCACCAAAATCTCCATGTGTAGAAAGTAAAAAGTTGGCTACAGTCCTTCACAGATGACTGGCAGCTTCTCTGTGCTTTCTACAGGCTTGGTTAGCACAGAAGCAGGTCAAGACCACCCCGTGCTGCAGTCTGAAGTGCTCACGGTGGTTGCCCCGGCGGTATCATTGCTTCAAGCCAGATTGGATGGGGCTTTGAGCAACCTGGTCCAGTGTAAGGTGTCCCTACACCTGGCAGGGTGTTGGAACCAGATGGTTTTTAAGGTCCCTTCCAACCCAAACCATTCTGTGATTCTATGATCACGTTAAACCCGTTGCGTACCAAGATGTGGTGGACCATCCACCCTAATCTGAGCCCGTACGATGCCCGAGAGCATCCCGTTTATGTACATACTATTAGTGTTTCCACTGAGGTCTGCATCTTTCTAACAGCTCGCTGCAGCTGTATTTGCACATTATAAAACAGTGTGCTTTAAAGTGCCTTGTGAAGCAGATCCTTCCAGCCTCGCGTTGTAAGGAAACAAGAGTCACACCATGCAAAGTGTGTCTGCATGTGTCAGCAAAGTGCTTTTTCAGTGTGATAGCTGAGTGCAAAAATTTCAAGAGGAATCAGGCAATTAAATTTCAAACCCTCATCTCTTCTGTTTGTTAGGAATTCATCATTTCACATAGATGCAACATTTGGTTGTGCAACTTGTATTTTCTCTATACACAGTTTCATTTTAATTTTTTAATATTGTCTTTCCCTGTTGTTGGAATTTTTTTTCTTTCTTTTTCTGGACAGGTTATACATATGCTAATAGAAATATGCCTATTATTTGAAGCATAGTTCTGCTTGTCAATGAAGCTTCATTAACACCGTTATCACTGCCTGACATTTATCTTATAATTTTCCAGAGTTGACTGTTACATCTCCATGGAAACCCAAATTGCAATTGAAACAAGTGAGATAATAAAGGCATCCGCAGAGGATTGACAGTATGCAAGCCCACAGTGTTTGCAGGCTACATTTGTTTATAGTTCCTTAGATAAATCCATTGCGGTGGAGATTTTTATTACCTGTCTCCTATCTTTCTGTTACTGCTGCTTATTGCAAGGTTTAGAACAACACTTTTTTTATTTTGCTGTTTAATTAGAGCAATAAATTTTATTGGACTCAGCAAGGGAGGCATCGAAGCTGTAAATTCTAAAGTGATTTTTCTAGGATGAAATATGAAGTTCTTTATATATGATTTTGGCACTATATAGATTAATGCATTCTTAGGTTGGTTTGGAGGTTTTTTTGAAGCAGGCAAAACTTACGATCGCGGACTCTTATGATTTGCTGACTCTTTCAGTATGCAAGAAGTATCTTTTTTTTCTATACCTAAGGACTTGAGCTCTCTAAGTTCATGACTCTAAATCAATTTAGATGGTGCCTCAAAGCACAGAGTCATGAAACTGGAGTGGGTCCAGAGTGAATTAATCTGAAATTAATTTGATTTTGAAAGGCTCCATCTGGCTGTGTTTGGAAAAGGCATTTAGACAGATATATAAACAAATGATCATCTGTATTCTATATGCCAGATGTGGTGTCAAAAAAAAGGAAGAAATCGTTTAAAAAAAAAAAAAATCAGCTGAGAGGGATTTTGTTGTAACGATACTCAACGTGTTAAAATTACTATTGCAGCACACTTTGGCCAATAATCTTTTCTTATCTTCAGATTTGTAAAAGGGAGGAGCATGAGTGATCCTTGATAGGATATTTTGTTTTAAGTAAGAAAATTGAATGTCACAGCTTGCTTTAATTGTCTATTTGAGATCTCACGTAAATAAGCGCAGCTAACCGAAATTGGCTCTGCTCTTGATACAAGCGGTGCTGTGATCTTCCGTTCCCTTTTGAAGGAAGCTGTGTAGGTAAAGCTGCCACATCAGGCACGAGCCGCTGGCCTCCTTCTCTTGGGACACACGCTTTTGGACCCGTGACGATCGCTCCCTGCGTGTTGTGGAGCCCAACTGGGAGCGGGTGCGAGCGCGTGTGTGCACACGTGGGTGCCAGTCCTGAGATACGTTGGACTCTAAATTACTTCTTGCAATAATCAGTTGACTTTAGCACACAGAAACAGCTGTATTTCAAAACAAACGTTTGGCAGACACCTTTCCCATGCCCTCCATCCCCCCCAAGCCCAACTCAGGATGCAATTTGCCATAAACTAGATAAACCCTTGCAAACCTCCTAAGAACTTGCAGATTACTGCCAGCCTGCACACAGAACTTGCTGAAGTAGTCACGTCATTAATTATCAAGTAAAAAAAAAAAATTTTTTTGAAGCTTTCATTACTGCCTTTGAAGTTTTTTTTGAGGCAAAGGAAGAAGGGAATTGAGTAACAACTTTGTAAATTTGGAGCAGAAAGTGTTTGGAACGTGGAGAGAGGGACTGGGGTTGTTGACAAGAAAACAGATGGCCCTACGTGGCCTGAATTTTAAAAGCCTGGTACAGTTCTAATTTGGTTGTTGACATGTCACAAATATATAAGTATTTGTGTGTAATCAAATACTTTTTTTTTTCTTACGTAATACCGATAAATGTTTCCTGCCACACAGAAAGAAGTATGCTTCATTGCAAATATGTGCAATCAGGAAAGCAAGGCATTAATAATCCACATCATTAATACTGAGCAGTCAGCTACTTCAGACTCAGCTTCACGTTAAAGATTATCTCATCGGTGCTCCAAAACCATAATGTGATGGTGCGACCGCAGGCGTGCTCTCTCATGTGACTGTCCAGCTTACAGTAACGCAGAGAGAACCCCTTTGCCATAGGAGTCCCTTTTAGACACAGCACAAATGTTTATTCCCAAGGGCAGCCTCTGCCCAAAGAGATTACAAAGGAAAAAGTTGGCGAGGAGCACGGGAAGAGTGGAACAGTAAGTTTCATTTGTTGCTCCCAAGCATCACAGTTGTGGTGATATGCCAGGGTTCTCTTCCTGCCATAAAGGAGATTAGTTTAGAGACAGAAAAATTGTAAGAAAGAAGCCTTTGTTAATGCTTATCTCTCCAGGTCAACTCCAGGAGATGGCCAACAGAAAACAGATCTTTAAATTTTGTGACTTAGGTATTTATCAGCCATGTCTTAACTCTTGTGATACTTTTCTCCTGCTGCGTAGAGTTAGAAATGCACCTGCCTTACGCTTGATGAAGACAGACCCAATCTTGTTTGCAGGTTTAATGTTCAGAACAAATTCTGCCCAGAAAGCAAAAATGACTTATTGAGTGGTTGCCTGAGCTGAGCTTTATGTTGCAGAGCATTACTGCTCGGCAGACCTCATCTAGCCTTGAAGTAATTAGTTCCCAAAGCCTACAGGAGAGCCTGGAAGAACAAGGCTGGGGGTTAATACATAGCCTCTTAGTTTGGATCTCCAAGCGCTTACTAGAGTCGTTCTTATCACGTATCCCTAGAAATTTGTGATCCTTGTCCGTACGTGAACAAGAGGGGAAACAAACTCAAGACAGCAAGGGCTGGAGTGCAGTGGGTTTGGCTTTCTTCAGCCATTAAAGGGCAGGTGTCTGTCACTGCCTGTTGGGCTTCTACCAGTTTCAGTTTAGTAAAATCTTTAGGCCAGGGTAGGGAAATCCTTAAAGATCCTGAAAACTTATGGACATAAGTTTTATCAGCATAAACAAAAAGATGCTAGGCAGTTAGACCTGTACAGATGGTGTGTTTAATTGTTTGCTTCCACTGTTGGATGAACTAGCAATGATATTTAATTGATTTACAAAAGAGAGGACTTAAAAAAATTGCTCTTCTTGTTTGCCTTCACTTCTGCACTCATTCATTCTCTTGTTTACGTGTATTTTAACTTGTATGAGTTACTCCACTTGTGTCTGTGTACAGCACATACACGTTGTTAAGCACTACTGCATGTTCTAAAAAATAATTTTCTTGATAAAAAATAGGTCCATACAGCAGTGGTAAGAGTTGAGACAGTCTGAGACATATTGGACACCTTTTTTTTCTTTCTAAAGATGTATTTCAATGTAAGATTTTTTGAAGATGTGGTGTAGGAGATGTACAAAGCTTTCGCAAAGTTATTGTTGTTTGACTCTACAGCTCTAGGAAGTATTCCCGAAGGCATCAAAATAACATCATTTGGTAATTTTAAACATGTGTATGAGGGGTATCCAGGGTTTAGGTTGAAACCCCAACCCTAAATCAAACTGGTTTGTAATGGAGGTGGTGCAGCAACACAGAGCTGAGCACCTGAAGAGCCACCAGCCTCTAGAGGTGAATGCTTAGCAATGAGCACAAGGGTAGTTGTAGCCAGGTGAGGACAGACCCTCTCTCATTTGCTTTGGTGAGCAGAATTCTGAGGGCTAATTTTAGGAAGTCAGGAGCACAGAGGAGTGTGTGTGCTCCAATGTGCACCAGGAGCTGAAAAGGTAATAGCATTTTAACGTAGCTCTTCTTATGATTTCCTTTTGTATCTTTGATTTCTTCATAAAATCATAGAATGGTTTGACTTGGAAGTCCAATCCCTCTGCAAGGAGCAGGGACATCTCCAACCAGATCAGGTTGCTCAGAGCCCCGTCCAACCTGGCCTGGAATGTTTCCAGGGATGGGGCATCCACCACCTCTCTGGGCAACCTGGGACAGTGCTCCACCACCCTCACTGTAAAAAATTTCTTCCTTTCTTCCTCTGATACTAGTGAGGAATCTGCATGTATACCTCTTAAAAATACTGTGTTTTATCTCAGGTGTGCTCAGCTCTCTTCTGATGTTTCTCTAGTAAGTATTTTCTTCCGTACGTTTCCCAATTCATATTGCTCTGAGTATCACACAGCCTGGCCTACCTGCTTGAAAGGCAACTTCCCTCTGCTGCTCTTTCTCCCAGCCCAAATCTATTCTCCATCAAAACATTGTTCAAAATAGGAAAAGTTTTTTTTCCCCAGATTTTAAAATCTCTTTTCCTCTCTGGCAGGATGCTACCTCCTTACCTTACCTAAAATTTGCATTTAAGGCATTAAAGTGATTGCGTGTACTAAACTTGGAATTAATCAGAAAACAAGTATCCCCTGTAGTAACAATGGTTTGCCACGGTTTGTGTGATCTAACATACAGAGAGAGGTAGCAAAGCTGAGCTACAGCTAATCAGTGATTTCACCAGAAAAATGACTCTGACTTTTAAATTATCAGGGGAGTAAAAAAGACTCCAGTGTCTTGAGAAGCATTATGATTTTACAGATAATTTCTGCCAATGTGGAGGCCACACGTGAAAAAAAAAAATCTTTGCATTTACCCTTCAGTGCTTACACGAGCACTTGGGTATTATTAGCTACTGAGAAGAAGAAAATCTGAGTGTTGGACGTCCGGTATTAAAAGCCATCAGGGCTGTTCACCGTAGTGAACGTGCGTGCGAGAGTGCAAGTGCGATTGCTCTCTGCTGGGTGGATGGAGAATTGCTCGGCTCTTTGTTCAAGGCTTTGTGGGTCTGTGAGATGGAGTGAGGGAGAACGTTTTGCGAGCTCTGAGTTTTGGTTTCCCTCCCGCCATTGCAGTTGGCCTTCAAGTGTGGCAGAACGGCAGCTTTGCAAGTCTTACAGCCACTTGGTCATCAGCCCCGCTGAGGGGTGCGGGGAGAAAATTATTTTGTAGGCGTTACCGCACGCGTAGGCCCAAACGTCCGGCCCTGCGCTGCTTTGTTCATTGGGCGCGATGTCAGGTTCATTTAGCAACTGCTGTTATGGATATGTGTTACTTAATAATAATTATTAGTATTATTAGCATTTAATAGGTCTGCCAAAAACTGTGCAAGACAGTACAGCAGGAGTAGCTAATGATTTTTGAAACATCATCTTTCCTTTCAGCTGCTTTTGAGCAACTGTGCTGTGAGAGTACTGACGGGCCAGAAAGCTTCTGGAGATGACTTTTTCTGCCCCCAAAACACAGAGGTCTGGTCATTTACAGCTTAAAAATACAGAATGGCTGCTTTTTTTGTTTGTTTGTTTGTTTGTCAGAGGTTCTGGCCCTTATTTTGCTGGCCAAAATCCAGTTTGGGTAATTACATTCTGTGTCTATAAATCGCAACCCCCTGCAGTTTTCAATTGGGTATGGTATTGTTCTACCCTTCCTGGCTGAAATTGTTGTGCGATAATGCTCCGTGTCATTAAACAGCTGCCGTCTGTCACCTTACGATGAAGTCATTCCTCTCTAAACAATGAGTTTATAAAGCCCTTTTGGGTTCTTTCAGATAAAATTTGCTCGTAAACCAGCAATTATGATCTTTGGAGTACAGCAAGGTGATGCTTGTTTGTCTCTCTTGACAGCAGTTGGAGTCCTTCAACCGCGTGTTGTCCCTTTTGTCAGCCCCTGTGATATCTTGGCAGTGACTTGCAACTCGCATATAAATATTTATTACTTGTAAAACCCTAATGCCTGTAAATGCCTCTGCTTGGGTGGATTTACTGGTCTTTACACTTGGAACCCATTCGTTATCATGTTTTTATTTTTATGTTGGCTCTTAGAAGGAGTTCAGTGTTCTCCTACAAATGTCTTCTACCGTAGAACATGAAAAAGGCAAATCCCCAGCAAATGGTAAAACCGCTAAAATAGGGTGAGGGTTGACACATGAATTAACCAGAATGGAACAGTGAGAAGGGTTCTGGGCAGAGTTAAAAACAGATTTGAAAAACAAGTCTCATGTAAATTCGTTTGGTCCTCGTTAATGTCTGGTTTTCGGCACCTGGCTTGACACCTAGTTCATTAATGGAAATGAATATGGATTAACGCCAAAGCTCTTAACAGTGACGGATTTAAGAGAGTCCCTTTTGATCTGGACTTTGTTTCTGAAGTCTGCCTCTTTCTCTTTAGCGGTCAGTTCACTTTTAGCCATCTTGCTGTAATTGCAGATATGAATGGGAGAGACAGCGAAGGCATCTACTAGGTTTTTCCGGTGCTCCTGCTTAAGCAGCAGTGATATTAAAACAATCTCTGGCTCCTCAAAGAGTGGCCCTGTCAGCTTGCTGAAATGATGGAATGGTAGTTAGGTTATTAGAAGGAAAATTGGCACAAATTGAGAGAGAGGATGCTCTGGCAGCAACCACAAGCAGCCAGCGACTTGGTGGCTTAATCTCTGCCCTCAGGCTGCTCTCTACGATACAGATGACACCTTGTCAGTGAAGATGATGTGCTGGGTCACCCTGGAGTCCGATGGGCTAAATTGGCCATGGAGGGAAGGATTGCTGTGGTGTAGAGACAGCAAGCCACACAATCTAATTTTTTTTCCTTTTTTTTTTTTTTTTTTACTTTTTTTCATCCTGTG
>WHYT01017064.1:251083-261599 GCA_009806455.1 Tetrax tetrax | reverse complement strand
GTTCTCATTAGTGTCCCCTAGACACAGCTATCTCTGTGCGCTCATGCTTTCAATAAATAGTCCTAAGCTTTTGCAAGGGTTGCTCTACCTTCTCTTGGAAAGTTTCACGCGTGATTTCTCTTTTGCTATGTTATTTCTTGGGTACAGCAGGAGAGGAAGATGGGGAAAGGAAGGAGCTGCTTCCTCTGGAGCCATTGTGTTGGCAAAGAGAAGTGACAAAAACCCCTGCAGCTGATGGCGACCAAGAGGTCCTCATGCAGAGCACGAGTCCATTGGGTGAAGATGAAGGCTGGGAGAGGATAAGGAAATTAATCTTTAGCAGAGATTATTTGTGAGGGATCAAGAATATTTGGCTGGATTTTGCATTGACTCAAAAAGCTCTGTGACAAGTGAACCATCAGCCAGGTGTGCTGTGTAGTTGTGTTCCTTAGTGGAACCTTAAAGTACACTGCAGGGATCAGATCCATAGAATGTATAAAATTGGGGTTTTTTTCCATTGCTATATTTCTGTTGTTTTATTTCTTTTTTTTTGTTGTTTTATTTGCTTTGTTTGTTTGTCAATACATACTACATTGACTGTAGTCCTATGGCTGCTGCCAAAGCTGCGTGAAGATGCTACTGCAAGTGCCATCACTGTGACAGTGCTCACGTGCTCCTCAAAACCCCAACACTGAGAGTGGGATCCCTCCTCCGAGGTGCTCAAGAGCCTTAGTTTGCGCTGAAGTAAAAGGAAATGCAATTTAGAAAGGAGTCCAGCTGTGCTTGTAGAAATGAGTGCTCTCTCTGGGGACTGAACTTGCCTATCAGCCCCTCAAACTGCTGGCAGCTCAGTGAAACCTCTAGAAAAGGATTATAAAGAAAAGTCTAAGTTACCCTTGTTTTTTTCCTAAATCTGCAGGAGTTAGTGGATTGGCAGAGCTGTCAGTGGATGGTGGCGTTTAGTCCGGAGAAGTTTTAATGACTTACCTGAGTTAATTCAGGCAGCGAGTGACAAAACCTGTCCCCTCAGGCTGCATCACAGCGAACGGTAGCCCACGCCTGGAGTCAGAGCCTTTGACCGTCTTTGTCCAGTAAAGCATTTAAGGAACATGATCAATGCAATTCGGCTTCAGTTCCACCAGAGTAAAGAAAGGGCTTAAGCGTTTTGTGGAATTAGAAGAGATGTTGGCCTGTGCCTAAACCTTTAGCTCAAAGCAGGAACTTGATGTTAGCGGGGTCGTTAACCTGAGAAAACAGACAGAAGTGTTCAGTTTTGTGGTTTCCTGAAAATTGGCTTGTTAGCAATGGAAATTGTGGTGCTCTTGGTGGTAAAGGTGGTTTGGGTAAAGGAAAAAGCAAAGGAACAAACTTGTTATTCTTTATTAAATATGACCTTTGCTGTAATTTTGGGCTAAAGTAGCAATTGTGTGTGGATTTCTTAAAGATGGGATCCAGCAGAGAGAGCAGATGAAGGGCATAATTTAAAAATGAACTCAATTCGTTTTTTAATGTAAACAATGTGGAGAAGAAATGAAGTGAAAAGTGAAGCCCATTTCCGAAAGAAAGTAGTTGACTGAGTCCAGGGCAAAGCTGAGGGCTGCACAGCCAAGGCTCCACCTTTTCTTGTCTTCGCAGGTCCCCACTAATGTGTAAGCATTTCCCTTAGTTATTTTAAGCTATAGATAAGATATTTTTCAGCCTTCCTACTAGGGGGATTGTTTAACAGATTGGGTTTTACGTAAAGGAGTGGGAATTGGAAAGAAATAGCGGAGCAATTTTCTAGAGATCTGAGTGTCATCTAGGTGCCTACTGCTCCATGAAAGTCTTGAAAGTTGTTCCCAATTTAAGTGAGTCAGTCAGGGTTTTTCTGTTTCCTGGAGATTTTTGGAGGGAGTGGTTCTTTGGTCATTTGGTTTGGCTTAGGTGTTAAGTATATATGCAAAATGAAGTTTCTAAGGCCTGGAGGAATTGTGATTTCTCCAGAGGTGCCTGTGACCTGTAGAACATCTTCAAAATGAAGAGCGTAGGTAAGACCAGGGAGGGTATTTATGCATGAAAAGTAATATAAAAGGTTGGACCAAATCTCTGAGTCTGTTGCTGAGGCAAGAGTCCCACTGGAATCAGCAGGAATTTTGTCTAATAAATGACTGTGAGAAATCCTGTTGTCTGCCGATCCATGTTGAAGACACTTCACAAGTGGCGATCAAAGTTCTTGTTGATAGTTTAAAATGTGCCTTTAATATAACTTTTTCCTTCCTGCCGTAAGCAAGGAAAGTGCTAAAGTTAATATGGGCTTATTAATGTGTTCAGGTGAATTATGCTTTCAAGGAGATGAAACACAGGAAACTAAATAATTTGTCTTTGCACAGGTTATGGCCGTGAGACAGGGGAATTACACAGGGTTGTTTTTTTCTTGCCATTCTTAGATTATTTTTTTTTCATGTGTAAAATATGATTTTCGTCTGGTTGTGCAGATTTTGAGCTCTTCCAAGTCCTCCTGTGGGCATTCTCTCCTGAACAATCATCAAACAGAGAAATTGTAATTAAAGCCAAGTTTTTTGAAAGTGCCAGGTGGCTCTGAAATGCCTGAATTCTGCGATGATCAACTTTCAACATTGCTGAACACAGACCATTTCCACCCTTCTCCCGGTGGGAAGATGGGGGGAATGCTCTAAAAGTCACGTCTCATTAGTGTTCTTTCCTGAAACCGAAGTGTCCAAAAATTATCACCCCTTATGAAATCTCTAGCCAAGTAATTAATTGAAGCTACTGTCCTTAATTATCAATAATGACATGAGGGTTTTTTTTTATTTTATTTTTACTTTTGTCCAGTATTAAAAATATTTATTTTCCTTATAATAGTACAACTCTTCCTAAACCATAATGTGTCATTTGTCTCACAGAGCGGGTTATTTTTTGTTACTAACTTCTTTTCCTCTGCAGAAGTGTGTGGCTGTTTTGAACTTAGATGTACATCTGGAGATCAGATAGGGTAACGATTTACAGGGTGTGAAAAATTTCAAAAATTTGATCTCCTTTCGCGGGGAGAAAAACCTTTTGAAGCTGCATTTTAGTTTTTGCAGCAAAGTGGGCAATTTTGCCACTGCCTTCTCTTTTTGAATTGCACTAATTTTTTTTTTTTTTATTCCAGGGTGCAATAAACAATGGGCTTTAAACTGGAGCTCTCAGACTGCTTTTCCTTTTTAAAGAGCATAGGCAACTAATCGGCAGCAACCAGCCACATCACTGGAGTGTTTTCCATTCTAGGCAATATCAGACTAATTTGATGCACACATGGATGCTTCACACAATCTGCAAATTCATCGCTGGCATCTTGCATTAGTCATCTGACAGATTGCCAAGTGTTTCATATTCCTTTCATGTGACTTCATTACAAAACACACACACACACACGCACTGCCTTGTTTCTGCCAGTAGCCAGTTCAGTGAGAATTCACTGCAGTCCTGCGTGCAACAGCCATGGAGAGGAATTTACACTTATTTGTAACTATCCTCTGCTTTAAAATGCAAAAGTCCCGGTTTGCGTTGTGCCGCTCTCTTCTTATATAATGACATTAAGGGGCAGCCTGCAGAGAAAACCAGGCTTAATGAAAAATGTAATCGCATTGGTTTTTGTTCAAAATACTTATGCTATTAATTAAATGCTGATTTTCTTTTTTCTGCTTTGTGCCAATTGACATCTTCTGCATCTAGTGCATATGAAAACTGCGTAGTCTCCTAACTTGCCTTCTCTTTTTAATCTCCTTTTGCACTTTCTAGTAACGGCACAGCTAACAAGATGAATGGAGCTTTGGATCATTCAGACCAACCAGACCCAGATGCCATTAAGATGTTTGTTGGACAGATTCCCCGTTCATGGTCGGAAAAAGAGTTAAAAGAACTTTTTGAGCCTTATGGAGCTGTCTACCAGATTAATGTTCTCCGAGACAGAAGTCAGAACCCTCCCCAAAGTAAAGGTACAGTAGTTGTACTCTCTTTGCTTTCAGCTTGCTTTTTTTTTTTTTTTTTTTTTTTTTTTTTTTTTTCCTGATGATCTTGCTTGCCTTCAGGATTTCCAGAGAGGTTTATATCTGGGCTCTTTTTGGAAGCATACTGTGTTGAGGTATGCAGCAGTCCTAAGAGGAGAGGACTCCTCAATACCTATCGATTACTGTCTTCCTCCTCTTCTAAAATTGCAGTTTAAATGTCTGTTATCTGGAAGCACGCATTCCAGCTGCGCAAAAAATAACAAAAGATTGCCGTCCTTGTTTAAATTATTATTGCCAAGAGACATGGAAACCTGAGCGGTCACTTTCCCAGGATTAGCTCATGAAAAATATAATGTTCTACTTCCTTTCATTTCCTCTCTTTGCACCCCAGGTGGGAATAATTTTCAGGATACAGAAGAAGAGAAAGGATAGCAGTGGGCTCTTGGCTCTTGCTACATCATTGCTCCAGAGGCAATAAAAATTAAAAAATAGAGTCATCCTGCCCTTTTTCCAAAATCTGATTTCTTTTCTGAAGTCATGTTAAAGGATTGATTTTTGGCACTAGGATTTTTCTAAAAGAAAAGGTTGTTTTTCTTTCCTGCATTTTTTTCCATGCACATGTAAAGTATTTGTCATTAACTACATTGCTTTCTTTAACTCCGTATCTGTGCACATGTAGGCATGTGAGAGTTCTGTGTATTATAGCTGTATAAATACAGCATATGCTTACATGTAGAATGAAAGTGAATGTTTTGTTTCACAGAATGCGTTTTTCTCCCTGAATAGCCATATACTTTCATTTACACTTGGAGTTCCTCAGCTTTGGAAGATGAAATATGTATTGCTAGCATTACAAATAATTAGTGCAGCTCCGAGGCGTAACTGGATATCCGTGTGTGCTGGTTTAAGGTTACTCGGTAGTTCTTCATGCCTGCCGCTTCTAAAAGCCTTTAAAGTGCCCGTGCTATGGAGAATATTGGGAAATGATTTTGTGGGCTAGCAGCTAACTCTCTGCAAAACAGCGCTCGCTTGAGATTTCCAGTTCAGTGAGGGGGGATGGCTGTCGCGTGAGGCGCGCAGCGCAACTTCGGGTGCTCCTGTGCTTTTGTGCAAAGCTATGCCATGGCTCAGCATTTCCTCTTTGTCCTTGTACAGGGCAGAGGATCCTCTCAGTGGCCTCTTTGCTGTCCTGATTTACGTTTTAGTCTTGTGCTTTGAGTGGTGTTCATTCTGGGTTGCTTGCATACATCGCTTCTGGTTACAAGATTTGGTGCATTAGTGTGGCACTGATGTTGGGGAGGGGGTTCATCTCGCCGTACCTTCCTGCTAATCAAGTCCCTGTGCTAGATTGCTCTTTCCCACTGGTATTTCCAAAGTGGAACTGTTTTTGATTGCAATGTTTCAGTCTAGTTCTGCTTCCAGCTCCCTCAGTTCTCCAGGATTGATGTATTGTAGCGTGCAGACCCCTGCTATGTTAGCACAGAGCCCTCACCAAGTGTCTTTTTCTCGTAATGCTGGATAGAAGACAGCATTAAGAGGTCAAGCAACTGGATTTTCTGCAGTCCAGGCTGCTATGGATGAGCAAACTCCTACTTAGTTTAAACCACTAAAATGCTGAACTTTGAGACTCATCCGTTTAGAAAGAGCTGATTCCTGGGCCACAGAAATGTCTTCCCACTAAGCAGTAAATGAAGTGAGAATGATATTGTGGTTAGACAGAAGAAAGCCGTTGATTCCCATTTCTGTGGTGTTTTCCGTTGTACTGTACCTGTCCGTCAGGCAGCTGGAAGGCATAAGGATTAAGCACAGGTCATGCAAATCGTTGTACACTAATTATGAAGGCTTGTAGTCCCCATATTCAATATTCTTTTTGAAAGGTGGTGGGTTGTTTAGTTTTTTTGCTTGGACTCTTTTCAGCCATGCAGAGATGATGCTGTTACGTCACTTCAGACATTATATGTTTTAATGAGTAAATGAAATTAATCCTCAAGAAAGACAGGATAACCTTCAGACTTATATTTCCCTGACACAGCAGCAAGCTCCTCTGGTGGTCAGTTTGGAAGCTGTGGAAGAGCGTATCTCCATGCTGGCCCTGTCCTTCCTCCCGGCTGAGTCTGCCAGCAAGGCTGCTAGATATAGAAACCTCTTGAGTTTCTTGTAGGTATCTCTTGACTAGGAATGATCTTTATTTTCTTAATCCAGTAGCACAAAGGATTCTGTGTGAGAAACTGTTAAGAATCTACTGGAAACAAAAAAAATGCCCTGAAAAATGTCCGATAGTCTTGTTGTCATCGTGATGCATGAGAAATACTTCTCCTGTGCTGTCTAATTGGCATTTAATAACGAAGCTGAGTTTTGACTTTTTGTTCGGAGGTGTGGTTGAGTTCTGTGCTCTCTTTCTGTGTAAACACCCACACAAAACAACAGGTTTTATTTTATTTAGACTGAGTGGATTGGGATAATGCCAGGCGTTTTCCTGCCCACTGTCTCTCTGCATCAGCTCCAGTTTTGCAGAACAGTGCATTAGGGGGACCTTGTGGTCAGGTGACACTGGAAAAAGTCCATTTTTCATTTCATTGCATGGTCGTGGCTGTGTGTCGTGCAGAACAGTCACAGGCTGGTATCACCCAGAAATGTTCTCTGAATATTCTGCAAGCCATGAGTTGCAATGATGAAAACACAAGTTACTGTTACTACATTGTGCATGAGGAGTGGTAGTTTGATTTCATTCTTTGAAGAAAGGCATTTTGATTTTCGAAAGATTTCTCTCTTACCAGACAAGGGCTGTGTATTTCTGTTAGCATGGCTGAAGGGGCTTCTCCAATTTGGACAGAATTTTTCTCTGATGAGCTGTTTATGAAGCTGCAATCTGAGTCTCTCCCAATTCTGTCAAAAATAACCATAGGCTGCTTCTCTCTCTCCTGCTGTTATTAAGACTGTCTTTCATACCCTCCAACGACAGACGGCCTAGTTCATGTCGTTCCTCCTTTTTTGTATAGCTTGCCAGCTCTGCAAAGCTGAAGCTGGAAGAAGAGAAGGGAGACAGGTAGAAAGCCAAGTTTCACTCACTTTGGAAAACTAGAGGAAAACCATCTTACTTCCACAGATACATTGCTGCTGATGCAGATGTTGAACTTTGTCTTCATTAATTGGGAACTGCAGGAATGGCTGTGTTTCGACAGGTTATGGCTGGAATATGCTCTGTCAGTAGGAAACACTTGGTGCTTTCCAGAGTTTGCAGCCCTCTGGTTCTTCTTGGATGTGTGAAAGAGCTCAGCAAAGTAATTTGATTTTGTGTTTATCCCCTGTTGTTTTGTAAGGCTTTTTCCTCTTTCTGCAACAAGAGAAATCTGGGGGATTAGGTAAACTAAATAAAATAAAATAAAAAAAAAGGCAGGAAATCCTGTAACACTGAAATAAATGGCACTTTCAGCTTCTAGGGGCTAAGGGGATTCACAGTCTAGGCAGATCAGCCCTCTCTGTTCCCAGTCCAGCCTGCTGCCTTTGTATAATTTATTCTGGGTGGATAGATGACTTTTTTTTTTTTTTCGGAGTAGTTGTTAAAGAGAGCTTCTGTAATACCTCAACTATGGGAAGCTCTATGGGAAGGCAGCATACACTGCCACCGAGATCTCTCTCCTTCCCCACTGTTCCCCAAAGCCGGAAAGATTTCCTTGGCAGCTTTTGTTTTGGAGTCCGCGTGCTGAAGCGAGCAGATGGCACGGGGCTACTTTTGCCTTTTGAAATGCAGCAGGAGAGTCTTGGGCCAGATCCCCGATGTCCTTTTGGTCCCTTGCCCCTGTTTCGATACCTGTTAACTCTTGTAGGGATAGAGGTCCCCTAAACCAGCTTTGGGAGCCGGAGGCTGCCTGCGCTGCCCGAGGAATCTCATTGCAGAAAGCAGGGGAGAGGCACCCGTGTTAACAACTAACTCCGTGTTTCCTTGTCGCCTTTTACAGACCCTTTATCAGATTAGAGGGAGGCTGCTGAGTGAACAAGGATGTGCTGTAGTTAAAGGCCAGTGTTTATTATTATCCTATTTAACATGGTAATTCAAGTCTACCGGGAAGCAAGCAGAGGAATCTGATAATGAGGCATTCATCTGCTGCGTACAGGAGAGACCGGGTGGGCAAGGCGTGTAGGAGGCAGAAGTGATGTGGCTTGTTTGGGTACCATTTTGGCTGCAGTTTAGCCCTTCAGAAGGGCTCTTGTGCGGGCAGGAGGGATGGTTCCTCCCATTCAGCTAGTCCCTGCTGACGGTGCCCAATTTCCTGCGCAGCGTGGGGGCAGAGTTGCGGCACGCCGCCTGTCACACAAACGCGTCCTGACTGTCCTGAGCAGCGGCAAAGATGTTGACCAACTGTTCCTTGCCTGCCCTTGCATCACCGCTCAGCCGATTGCACTCTCCTTCGCCTTGAAGAGATTTAAATGCATTGGGTTCTGCAGAACTGTTGTAGATGCTGTTTAAAAGCTGTCTTCAGCCAGCACTCCAGGAGCCAGGGTTTCTCTACACATTTTGACTTATTTTGTGTTTTGAATACTCTCACAGGTCCAGATGAACACTGTTTAGCTTTTGAGATCCAATGAGTTGCGTCATGAGCACATATGCTGTCGAAACTGCGGGACTTGGGACCACAGCCACTATGCACGTGTGGTTTAGACTGAATTTTAGTGGTCATGGCTGAGAGATCTTCTGTTACAGTTGCAGGCTAGGAATCGTTCATGCACTGTGAAAAGTACCTTGCATATATTTATGTTTTTTTAACTACATGAAGTTTCACACGCCAAAGACTGGCAAAAGCCAAATGTTGCTGTTAGGTACAAGTGCAATGGGGAGGGAGAACGAGTAATAAAGTTGAGTTTCTAACTTTCAGTTTCAGACTTCAGGATGTTTAAATTTAAACCTTAAAGAACTGTAATTCTATAATTTTATATGGGTTATAAGTAGCATTATAAAGTGTATGATAGATGTGAGCTGATTTTTGTAAAAGGCAATTCTTATTCAGCAAATCTGCTGGAGTTTTTCAAGCGGTTTATCTGGAAGTGGACAGGTGTGAAATCGTGTGTATAATCAAGCTGGATTTCCCAGGGGCGTTTCACACAGAGTCGCACAGGAGACTAATACATGTGGCTGCTGGTGAAGCAGAGAAGGGCCCATTTTCAAATGGAGAATGGAGCTGGTTAGATGATGGAGGGCAGATTAGAATGGGGAAAGGTTATGGGCCAGGGGAGGAGAGGGGATGATGATTGGCGAGCAACAGGGACTGTTATTGGAGATCGATACTTTTTCACTCTCTATGTAAATAGCTTTGACAGAACGAACCACCAACTTGTTATCCAACTTTTTGGATCATGCGGGAGGAACTGGATGGGGGCGAAGCCATCTGATAACTTGGAGAAAACAATCCAAGACAAAGAGATTCAGCTGGGTAAAATGAACCGTGAGCAAGAAGAGTTAAATCTGAGGTTTGAGTGAACATGTATGTTGAATGAGTGTATTTTTCAAAGATTCGAGAGCAGGAGAGGATTTGAAGAGTGCACGTCTCATAAAAGGACTGGCATGATGTTTTGTATCCGTGTGGTCAAAAAGGCACAGAAAATGCGAATCTGTATAAATGGAAGCATTGAATGTAGCTTTCAAGGAAATACTGTACTGCTTAAAGAAGGATATTTTTGATCATATTTAAACTACAGTTACCAATATTTAGTAACATTCTATAGAAAAGGGCAGAGGTCCAGAGAAGAGCAGCATGATTTTGTATGAAGTCAGGGAGGGTTAAGCCATGGTAAAAGGTCTGAGAAGGTTAACTTGTAAAGGGCTTCAAGCATTGACTTACAAGAAAGCTAAAAGGAGAAAAGCTGAGGAAGAATACAGAACTGTACCTTGGTTTGGAAAGAAAAAGTTATAAGGGGATACGATTGAAGTTTCTGCAGTATGCTGAAGTGCATACTGGAGGCAGGAATAGGTAAGCTCTTTCAATTAATATTAAACCCAGAGACTGCACAGTGTAGACTTAAGATTGAGAAACAGCAGGCTAACAGAAAAAAATCCAGCTTCTTAAGCCAAACTTTCTTTCTCCCCATGCGGAGTAAAGAGTGGTCTTCCAGAATTAGCAGTAAGAAAAGTTCCTGAGGAAACTTTTCTCTTGCTTGCTTCCATTTAGTATTTTGAAATCATGCATCTGGAGCGGTGTGTGACCTGACTGCTCCCCACGTCCCAGTACAGTTTCACCCTGTAAGCAGGACGAGGTGCCAAGGCTGCGGTGGACACAGCTGACAGTGGCCTATCTATGTCCAGCACGACGAGGGGCTGAGATTTCTGATGACCCCTGATATTTTTGCATTGCTTTGAAGGGAGGGAGCAGATGAGGATCATCTCCCATTGCGTACTTGACTGCAAACCTGTTGCCCACATAAATCAGCCTCACTGTATATTCCCACCATTGACCATGGGCAGAAAATCAGCCCCTTTAATATCGGAAAGTGTCACAGCAAACCCAGCCCAGTCAGATGGCGCAGAAATAGTGGAAGGTATTTGTTAAGATACT
>WHYT01017064.1:233888-251063 GCA_009806455.1 Tetrax tetrax | reverse complement strand
TTAATAAAAATAACACATCTCTAAGGGATTGCAGTAGATCGCTTTGGGGCTCATTGGTTGCAGTTTTGTAGCAGCTTAACTATGATTTACAACTGTATATGAATTTTCAGAATTAAGCTAAGATGGTGTAAGCACATTTCTAATTACGTCTATGCTGAAAAAGTGCATAAACCTTAACTACATGAATTGGTTTAGTTAAATTGATAGAAAACTCGTACGCAGACCAGCCATTAGAAGAGTAGGAGGACTTCAGATTCTGTTGTGGTTTTCTTAATTGATCTCTAGTAGAAAAGGCAAGTTAGGTAAAGAAATGGTTGAGCTTCAGTTCAGGCATTAAATAAATCCAAGTGCTTTCCAGATATGTTAAGAACTCCAGGAATACAGGTAAAGTGTGGGTTCAGTTTTCCTGACAGTTCAGGAAAACCAAGGAAACAAAAAAGAGATATGTGTATCTGTCTTTTTTTTTTTTTTTTCCTAATTATATTTAAAAACAATTGAGGGCTAACGACTGAGAATTAGGGGGCTTAAACAGTAGTGATTTTTTGACAAGACAGTGCTGGAAAAGAATATTATACACAATAGTTAAAAACGGCAGGCAATTCTGTGCTAAAAATGTTGACTTCTTCATCATGCCATCCGGCATTTACCTGTAGAATGTTTTAGAACAACTTTACAAAAAAAAATCACAAATATTCTTAAAATATAAATGGATAACCTGTTTTTCGTAATGCCATCGTTACATCAGAACAAACCACATAGGCCTAAACTTTCAATAAAATTGAAATAAAAACATCTAATCAAATTGCATTGTTGAATCTGAATAATATGCCAAACCTCAGTCTCTCAAATATATAAACTCAAAGGCACAAATTGTGATGCATGGAAAAATCTAAGTCAAGTCATGCACACACTTGCACACGTGAATTAATCAATGGATATAATAGTCAGACATAAAATCACATGCATGTTTAAGTATTTTCAAGATTTGTCCCTGCACTTAACATATATACCTCTGTAAGAGTGCCAGATACTGTCGGTTTGAGATTTATAGTATCCAGTTTCTTCATCTTAAAGCTCACATCAACGAGTTTTGATCTTTTTATGACATTGTTGTTGCACTGAAATTCTTTCCTCTTCCAATTTTCTATTAAATGAATAAACATACAATATTTATCTGCTTGCCACATAAAAAATGATGTGTGTTTTTGTTAAAGAACGGTGGCTTCAAAAAAAAAAATAACACAACCCTTCTCTTATTATATGGTGTTTCTAATTCTCTTCCATTCTGATGTTTGAATCACTTGCTCATAACATAGGAGGAGATTTTGCAAAGGATTTGAGAAGTGGTCTGAAATCTTCACGCGCTTTGGCATGGAGCTCAAAGCAAGAAAACATTTGACAACTGAGCAGTGTCAAAAATGAAGTGCGATTGGGGAGCAGCCTTATGAGCATGGATTTCAGCTGCATTGCAGCTTCCAGGTCTCTCATTTCCACTGCAAGAAAAACATTCTATTGCTTTCATCTTCTGCTCCTGTCACCACTAAAATCATGCACAAGTGCACGTGCACAGGCATGCACAAATAAATAAACGCCTAAAATGAAAGTCCACAATGCAAGAAGTTTTTCTTATTAAGACAGAAGAGACTCCAAGGCAGTAAGAATTTCTCTGTCACTGCTGAGTTGATGTGAGAGACACGTAAATATTACAATGATAGGTCACAATAAAAAGCTAAAGACCACGTTAAACCTCTTAGCAGAAATATGTCATCAGTTTTTCTAGTTCTTCACATGAAGTTTAAACCCTGGGAAAGCCTTGAAAGTCTATCTGTTATTCTTTCTCATTTTGAAATATGTTACAAAATAGATCTATGTATAGCATTTGCAGTGTAAATTGATTACTAGTTTATTACTTCCATCTTGCACAGACCTCGTCACCCTCTATTTTCTGCTGAAGGAAGGAGCAAGAGGACGCTATTGGGGATGCTTTGGGTCTGGTAGGACCCACGACCTACTCAGTGTCAGACTTCTGTCGTACCAATGCCAGGAAAGGATGTGTTGTGCCACCTGTACTATTACTTTTTTTAGGCTATAGTGCACTGTAACCATCAGCATAGTTCAAAAGAATAGCAAATACTTCCCGAAGGATAAAGCCTGATAGCGGCTTCTAAGCCTAGTTTGAGCTTAAGTCAAGTCAGTGAGCTATGGGTGGAAGGCTGCATATGACATAAATCTCCTGATCCATCTATCTCAGGGAAGAAAGCATTTTCAGGAATCTATATCTTTCTAATTGCTTATAAAAACACTCTGAGACAAGCCAGTGAATAAATTAAATTTGAATGTTTCCAGTGGATCTTTCCAGGTTTTCACTGAACCTAATTACTGTCTAATCTATGCCCATGAGTATGCAGGTTTAAGTGGGACGTTAGACTTTCACTCTGCAGATTAAACTCCGTAGTGCATAAATTCATTATTATTTGCAGGGGGAAAAAACTTCAGTGTCTACTACCTCATGGTTTTAATTTAAAATAACTACTACATCTGAACCATGCATTCTTTTTCAAGAATAAGACGAGCTGTAAAGAGGTGGAAAAAATTTCTAATAAACTATGTCTCTTATTTGCCTAACTAAACTGGGAAAAATTATATTTCAAACAGTAATTAAACTGTTCTAGTGGGTTAAGGTGTCACCTTCAATTGCAGTTTTAAGGATCTGTACCACGTTAATACAATGTGCTGCATGAAACTTTTTAGCTGCAGGGATGAGCATGGCACCGTAAGGAGCAGCGCTGCTACTTCAGCCATAGATCTGAAGTGTTTTGCAGAGGGGGACAAATATCACTCAATTTCTACTGCAAGAAGTGAGATAGAGAGGCCTGTGGAGACTTTTTCCAAAATTTTTGAGTCACTTTGAGCAGGCGGAGAATAACGTTCTGCTTGTGCCGTTGTTGTGTCGCTTAAATCAAATCCGCTCCCTTCCTTCTCCATGCTTGAATCTCTGGGCTGGCTGCCACAAGGATTTTGTTACGTTAACGCTGCCCAGGTGAGATCTGCATTACTTTATTCACTTATTAATTGGATCTGATGAGGACTGCGGTGCCTGTAGGCACCAGCTCCCACTCTTCCTGTGTCCCCCTAATTAAAACAACTGAGTATTAAACTGCGTACTTCCTTTATTATTTACAGATCATGGGATATCAAATCATTGTCGATTTAAAATGGACTGTATTAACCTGAGTAGTTCCGCCGGGGCTTCAGTTTCTGTAGTGAAAAGTGTGGTGTTGTCTCTGGCTCAATTAGATTTTTCTCACTGTCAATTTTAATTCACTTCAGCAGAGCGTGGGGGAACTCTCCGTGGAAGGGAAAATGTTACTTCTGAATGAGAGCCTCCTGCAGCCCACGTTTTATTGAGGAGTTTTAAAATGCTTCGCCGTCCCACGTCCTCCCTCGAACGTCTGCTATTGTGTGCCCTAAGAGCTGTACGAAATCGCGTGGTGTTTCTTAACGCAACAGGCATCTGGGTTTGAGCGGGAGGATGGAAATGGGGAAAACGAGTTCCTTGGTTCCCTCTTTTTATTGAATATTGAAAAAAGGTGCCTTGGTGAACTTTGGTGGGCAAAGAGACGTGGTTGCGTCAAATGTTTCTCACCCTTACAAACATCTACCTGGCTGTGCGTACAGAGGAGTAAAAGCTAAGCAGGGTTTCCTTTTGCAATGCTGAGTTCAGGACAGAGGTTGAGTGGCCTGAGAAGTTGTTTTTTCCTCTTTAGATCAGGCATTTCTCAACTCCCATGGCTGTCAGCACTTAGGCGTGGATTGCTTGCTTGTGCTGTGCTTGGTGAACACTGCCCAAGTAGCCCAAAATGTACTGTTTCTTCCTCACTTTTAAAGGGAAAAATGGAGTAGATCTTTAATTTGAGGGTGCTTCTCATAGTTGTGAGAAAGAGAAGAAAAGAAAAAGAGCCTGCGATGGAATTGTGGGGGAAGGTTTGTCACAGGCAACGGCCTGGAGCATCTGCTGTGTGTAGGTAGGGCTTTCCAAAATGCTAGTTTCCATCATGCTCAGCAGATTTCTCTTCCTATCTCTATACCTGTCCTTCCAATAGTTCATTAAATTCCCAAGATAGTAGATTTATGGGTATTTGTGCACAATTAAGTTTTACTTTGGGGTTGGGGGTGGGGGGGCGGTTTGTTTGTTTGAGTTTTTTTTTTGGCTGACACCTCTCAGTTTCCAGTTTTGCAAGTGAGTTAGGCTGCTTTCCAGTATGTCACTGGGCTACCTATGGGAAGGAACCTGGGAGTGTCACCAAAACCAGTTGCTTAGGTCAATAGATGTGAACCACTTTTCTGGTTCAGACAGAGGACAATACAGCAGCGTGATGCCAGAGTGCCCTGTAGCTATTAATAATGTATGAAACTTAAATATTAAATTATCCCCATAACATATCCCTTCATGTTTTTCAGGAGAATTGATTAAAACGCTATCAAAATTCTGATTTCTGAGTGTGTCATCTCCCAGTCTTTTCCATTTCCAGCAGCGTTAGCTTTCCTTTCCAGTCCTGAGCTGGTAGCATGCAATGCCTTTCTGTGCTTTGTTGCTTGCTGGTTCTGGCTTGGGTCTGTATTGAATTAAAAGGTGCTGTGTGAAAGTGGGGAATTATTGTTACTATTATTATTATCATTATTTAGATGCTGCAGTCTAAGTAGTTCAAAAAAATCTCACAACTAAAGGTCAACATAGCTTGTGGGTTTACACAGGCACAGTACAAGTAACCTTCAGAAATTTCCTCATGACAAGATAAGTGCAGCAATTATATTTAAATGAGTGCCAGAGAAAATTTCACTGTAAACGACATTAGCTGGAGAGTGTGTGCTTTGAGAGGATTTAATTGAATTAATGTTACTTACTATCAAATGCTCCATCTAGTGTATTGCCAGGTCTCCTTATTACTAAGAATAATATTTGGCTCATAAAGACCCCTGTTCAACTAAGCGCACAGTCCTGATGACTTCGGCAAGCGATTAAAGTTAAAACACGTTCTTCGCTGCTTTGCTGAGCAGGAGCAGGCTGGAAGCTAGGAGCAGATATTAGTGTGTGCACGTAACGTGCGATCACCGAGCCGTTTAAGAAGGCCGTTTATGGAGATTCCTCTTACAGATGGTTTTCCAAGTGTCTAAGGAAGGTGTGATCTTGGCAGAAGCTGGAGCGTAGCTGTCACGGAAGACGGCTGCGCGAGCACCGGAGACAAGCAGCCCGCGCGCAAGTCTGGGTGTTCGACAGGAGGGGTGTCGGGGTGATCGCGCGGGGGCTTCAGAGCCCTCCCCTAATAAGGGCAGGAACCCATCGTGATGGCAGAGGGATTTTATTGAATAATCCTGCTGGTATTTTTAATGCTGTTGTTAATGCGGGATTCTCATTCTGGCATCGTACGGAGATGCCACAAGGAGATCCAGGAAGGTATTTGGTGTGACTTCCTACATAAAAGCAGGAATGCAAATAAGTTACGTCAATATATTCACATTATAAAAATGGAAAACTCAGACACATGGAAACACAGCGACATAGCCAGAGACGTGCTTCAAGCCAGTGATAAAGGTATCCACAGTTTTCCTACTCTGCTCTTATGCTTTAACCATTAAGGAGAAAATGTGATACATTGGGTGTTTTTGCAGAATAATTTGAATGTCAAAAATACCGTTGAAATATGCATCTCCTTTATGTTTGATATTATTTTATTTTCCTTTCATATGTATTCTTTAACAAGCAAATAGATGAAACCTAGCCAAAAAATCTTTTATTCTCCATTCATTCAGCAACAAAAAAAAAAAACAAAAAAAAAAAGATTTGAACTGCTCTTTTGTGGAAACTGGGAAACAGTGGAATAGTTTCTACAGCAACTTTCTTTATTGTTGGCCGAATCAAATGGCAAAAGTTTTTATTCACCTACACATCTTACATTTTAATGATCCACATGTTGCCACCGAGCTTCACCCACCCGTGTTTCTGCATGCGGTTGACATTCTGGTACAATCAGCAAGGCACATGCCATTCAATGGAGCTACAATCTCCTCTTTGTTTTTGTGGTTTTGGTTTTTTTGGGGGAAAAGAAAGAGTAATTGCCCGTGTCAACTGATGTTCATTACATGGAATTGTTTAGCTCTCTTAAAAAATCATTGATCCGCTTTTCCCCCGTGAAAATATTCAAGGTCTCAGTTCACAAAAGAGAAATCAGCATGTGAAGCAGCAGACAAGCAATCTGTGCTGCAAGGACTGAGAGTGCAATGCTCTGTGCAGCAAATGTCAGAAGTGCTTGCTATCTTAAAAAACAAAAAAAAGACAAATATTTAGTAAGGATGAGAAACATTCATACTGTTGCAGTCAGAGGTGATTTTGGGGAACAATCTGTTTAAAAGTAGGGATTTTTTTTCATGCATTTGTATGTAGCATTTATGATCGAGCATCCGTTAGGTAGCATCTGGCATGAACTATTCCTCTTTCTCCCCAAGTTTCATGACTTTGTTTTGTATTTAAGAAGGATATTACAGAAGGCAATTTGATGTCTCACTCTCTTTGGTATGGTCATGGTTTTGACTTTCAAATTACTCCCTTGAAAAAGGAGGAAGGGGAGAAAAAAAAACCCAACCCTTTGGTATTCCTTTGTTTTGTTTTGTTTTGTTTTTCTAGGGAATATTCAGTATTTAGATTTGATGGAGCGTGCCTATGGTAGGTTGGGTGCACGCGGCGAGCCAGAAGTGCAGCCCCCTCTGCTGCGGATCAGGGCCCATGCGCCGCCAATAACAAAGGGACCCAAAATCTGGGGCTCCGGTCCCGTCTGCGTGCTCTGATTGTCATTTGCTCTTTGTCTTGCAGATGCACGTACCAGATTGTACAATATGCTGTACAAACAGATTGGTAAAATGATCTTTGTCCTGAAACACTGGCAGCGTAGATGAAGGAGGAGGACTGAAAGCGTGCCTGCTCTGAAAGCCGCCCAGCCCAGACACCAGTGTTTTGGACCCATGTCCTGCACAAAAAGGGCTTTGTGCATCTTTATTGAAGCAAATATCTGTTCTTGCTGATCTTACTGTAAAGAGCTGAAGTTTTAAATAAGATTTTAAAGAGAATAGCACAAAGATCATTAGAGAGTGAGTAGGAGAAGGGAATGTGCCTACTTTGCCCTTTTTTTTTTTTTCTTCCTTCTTTTTTTCCTCATCTAACAGCATTTCTCCTACGCTTGCCAAATCGCGCGTGTCAAAGGAGCAAACTTTCAAACTTTGGATAGTTGGACACAGTACTGGAACAACACCCTGAAAAAAAAAGGCCAGGGTGTGCAGGGCTGAGGCTTTGATGACCTGACGCTGGGATGCACGGCTCATGGAAACGCTGACGCTCTGGAAATGACAACGAGAGCGAGCCTGCAAACTTGACTTGCTCTCACTGGGCTACTCAAACAGGAAAAATTCCAATACTTAATGTGTTTTTTTTGTCATCCAGGGCATGTAAAAAGATCATCCACTTATGCCCTGTGTGGTTAAGAAAATCAAGAATTGCTCATCTTATTTATTGAAGTAGCTAAAGTGTGTTTCAAAGTGCCTAGATGCTAGCTTGTGGGGGTAGGAGGAGTGAACATTAAGATTAATTTCAATGAAAATATTTTTGTAGGAATAGATTGCTCAGTGAATATAGATTATCTGCAGCTGGTAGAATAATAGTATAAGCCTGTTTATATGTTTTATTAAATCAAGAAGCTATTTACATGAAAATGGAGGTGTCTGGATAGTACAAACAGCTCTTTCAGAGGAGCTTTGCTTAGGGACAAGAAATTATTTTGCCATTTCAAAACACTTCTGTTTCTCTTTCACGTGAAAGTGCTCTCTCAGTAAAATTATTAAAGAAAACATTTTTCAACCCCAAAGTACTGCTGGTATTTTGGCAGTGGCTGTGCCCAGTAGTCCAAGTGATGGGAACTGCTGAGCACTTGGAATTTAAACAACTTGTGTTGACTTTGTCGTAAAAGAACTTTTATGCCTGGACAGGTCATAAAACTTGGACCCGTGTGCTTTTCTGGGTTTGAGGTCTGAATGTGGTGGGAGCCAGGGCTCAGCGTCTCTGGCTGCTCGTGGCTGAGCCGCTGTGGCCTTGGTCGAGAGAGGTGGGCCTCTAGATCGGGCGAGAGATCTCATGTTCCAGGATGCAAAGGTCTCAAGCCTGGAAATCTAACTGAATGGAAAAAAGACCTGCTAGGTCGTCCAGCTTGTTGTCTGCCAAATCCATACTTGTTCTGTTTAGTGCATTCCGAAATGTTTTGTCCAATTTTATTTGGAAGTGGACCATGAGATGCTGTTTCCAACTGCCCCCCTCCTCCAAGATTAAATGTTTTATTATTGTACTGTAAACATACACAGTCTTAACATTTTTTTTCGTATTTTGGTCCCCCCCGCTTTATTTATTTTCTGTTGTATAATCCCTGTTCTGTGCTGATTCTGATGAACGGGAGGGATGCATTTTCTGTCATGTAAAATAGTACAGGGGATAAACTCTACCTAAGATTTTGGCTGACCCCCTCATCAGGCTTAGCTCAAAAATTAATTTGTCATTACCCAGGTGCTATGCACTAAGCTTTATTGGCATAGGGGAGCGCCACATACTGTATGTTCTTTGGAAGGAAATAAAGTGGTGCTGTAATCACGGAGACAGTAAACAGTCATTTCCAATCTAGTAATATTTTATATGAACTGGCACTGTATGTTGTATATCATCCATCTTGCTAATCCTTGTTCCACATTGCCTTCCACTTGAGGCCAAGAACATTACAGCTGTGCCAGAGAGTGGGTGGAAAAATAGCCTTATTATTAACTTAAGTTGAAAACATAATGGCTTTTTGAATGTCTTCATTCACAGATGCAGTCATACTAAAATATTAATACCCTTAAGTATAGAGAAACAGAACTTTCATTTAAAATCCATTGTCCGTGCGTGTTGCAAAAGTGAAGGCCTTAAAAAAAAGTGTTGTGAATGCCCTTTGCCTTTTATTTTACATTTGATCTTGTGAATTCCAGTATTCTGTAATAAAGGAGCGAAAATATTCTTCAGAGTAGGGTTTGAGCAATGTTGCTGCCATCGCTAGCATCGTCTGGTGGTAACTGAGAGTCTCTCCAGTCTTCTGTTTCTTTGTAAACACAGGGAATAATTAAATGGCTATTGAAACACAGATACTGGCTTTTCAGTACCATGATCAAGCAGAGTTGCATTGCCAGTGTCAGTGTTTGTGGGACCAGAAGTGTTTGAGATGCCTGTGTTTTCTGGGAGCAATTGTCATGAGAATCAGAGGAGAAAACCACAAGCCTCACCTGATTAATCTCCGTAGCACCCCAGAATCTTTCATTTACAAGCAGAAATGAGGGACCTAGCAGTGAAAACTGAGTTAATCTACAGCACAGCTTCACTGAAAAGCCACAGAAAAAGAAGATGATGCTGTTCTTCAGCTGTTGTCATGGTTTGCCTTTCCTAGGTCTGCAACTCGCTTCTGTGTGTATCTTCCCAAGTAAAATATGAATCTTCCACTTTTTGGGGAGTTTTTGGGAGGTGTAAGAGTTGCTCTTGAGAAGAAAAAAATGGAAGAAAAATCATGATTCTACTAATTTATGACTAGCATGAAAAAGATGTGTCCCCTTTTAAAAGATCCAAACCTATATTGTATTAGGCCATGTGTTGTGAATCAGCCTAATTGTTTTAGAATTCAGACGTGTTTCATCATTTTAAATTGGGCTTGTCTGATATTTAGTTCCACATTTTTGATAACTCTGCAGGGTAATCTGAAGCCTGCTGTTGCACATGAAAAGCTTTTTTTTTTTTATCCTATCTTTTAAGACTGATGGAATGCGAGGCGGCTGACAAGTAATCACTTAGTTATCTGTGTGCCAAAGCTCATGATATGCATTATAGTGAAAACGTGCAATGTGCAGTTCCAGAAATAATTTTGCTATACATTAAGGTTTATCTTTCTTGCATACAAAATGTAAGAGTGAGTAATGCTGCAGTCTGATTCAGGATCTTGAATTGCTTGGAAATATCTTTAGATTTGCCCTAAAAAGGCTTAGCAGGAGCCCAAACATTGTACAAGAGATGGGTCCCAGTCTTACCAGGACTTCTCTCCAAGCACATCCTGGTTCCCCTATCCCCTATTCTCAAGTGGGAATAGAAATTTCACATTTTCATGCGTCATTTTGCAATTTCTCTGTTGACACAGTGCATTCCGTAGTCAAATACAGGTAATCTATGAGAATGGGTTGGGGTTTTTTTTGTGAAAAGACCAAGCAATGCTCATTCCCAGTAAGAACTAGTGGTTGCAAAGCTCATTTGAGAATCTAACCTCTAACCCACCATTCCTCAGTTCTCCTTCAGGAAAAGTTTGCATAGTTTTTCCTTAAACTAGGTATTTTAAGCAGTAATAATATGTTGAATGAAAGATGAGGGTACACTGAAGCATCTAAAGGATACTGCTGCCAAAATGTTATGATTGTTTCGGTTGGTCTTCATGCGAAATGAATAGTGATTAAAAGAAAGAAATTTTGTCAGAGGAGCAGAGGCTGAAGAAGAAATATTGTGCTAGCATCCTTAGAATTTTTAAATTTATTTTATTTGGGTTTTGGTTTGTTTTGTTTTGTTTTTCCAAGCTTTCAGATAAGACTAGAGACTTTGTTTTGAAGCTCTATGGATTTTTTGGTAGCAAAGCACCATTAAGCTGCACATGTGTGATATTTTGTTGGATGCGTTCCTGCGGCCGCCGTGGTGACCTGTGGAGAACGCTGGGCAGAATCATGCTACTCGAAATGTGATTATATACATTCAGGATCCGCGTGCCATTGATGCCAAGGAACACTGAATAGTTTCATCTACTTTGCAGACAAGCTTCAGACTAGCCCTCCTGCCACGGCCTGCTCAAGGCCACCTTTGACAGCTGCAGGAGCCAACACATCGCTGTTTAGGCACTTGTTTTGTTCCTTTTCTCTATTTTTCCTTCTCCCTCTGATTAAGTTGCCAATCACCCAGCTTCTTTCTCTTCTTGTCTTGATAAGTTGCCAATCATTTCATACAGCCTCTACCTCTCTAGCCAAGTATTTCTCTTGTCATAACTTGGAAACAGGCTACTGGACATTTATTTTAAATCTTGATCTGATTAAATGCCACATCTTGCTCTTTGGAGAGCCATAGAGCCTATATATCATGGTACTGTCTTGTTTGAACTGCTCTGAACTGGTGTTAATTAGAGGACTTGAGACGTGCCCGTCGGTCGTCAACACGCT
This sequence comes from Tetrax tetrax, assembly GCA_009806455.1. NCBI lineage: Eukaryota > Metazoa > Chordata > Aves > Otidiformes > Otididae > Tetrax > Tetrax tetrax. The sequence goes on along the minus strand of WHYT01017064.1, from coordinate 239,759 downwards.
CTCAGTATTCCCTTTCCTTAATAGATATTAAATATTGGTGAATAGATTTTTTTTTTTTTTTAATCAGTTTTCCAAGTCATACATGGTTGATAGTATCAAGAAGAAACCATCAGTTGTGTGAAGACTTCTGGAGGGAATAACGTATTTATTTGTATGGTACATGGGTTTTACTCTTTTGCTCTGATTACCGAAACGTTTATGCAAAGATTGCAAAGTAGTAGTGTTATTTGGGAATGTTTTCAAGAAATAAATAGCAATGGGAAATTAAGAAAAGCTGAAAGTGTTTACTGTGAAAAGTGTCTTTGAAATTAATGTTTGTGAGATTGCAAAATAGTTTTCTGGGGAAATTATGAGAAGCCTGATTCTGGGAAATCTACAGATAGGACCAGATAAAACTTTGGAAGAATTACACGTGGAAACATAATGCTGTCGTGTCTGGAAGGGAAGCTTAGCTGAATTTTCCTGCCTCGAACAATTTTATAATTCTATTAAAACTGCTTTCCTAGATTTGCAAGATACCACTTTCCCCGAGTATACTTCATTAGCTCATTTTCCAGTCACAAGGAAAAGGCTATGAATCATCTTAGCTTTTCTCTCTCATTTTGGAAGTACATGTGCTACACTATTCTGCATCTCCCTTCATTGATTTTACGTTAGTTAATTGTCAGGTGAAATAATAATAATAATTTTTTTTATTTTTTTTTTTTTAAACTGGGATAACAATCTCTTACCACAGGCATTTTCCTTGCTCCTGTGAGGCTGCCCAGGCAAGGTGAAACATGCTTCACCAGGACACTTTTTATTTTTACATTGTTAGTCTGTGCAAAACAAGATGCTGTGCAAGGGACAAACGTGAGTCAGGCTGGGAGGCTGTAGCGAGACACCTCTCAAATGTTTTTGAGCCTGAGCTTTCCGAGCGTGGATCCCTCACACGAAGTGTGTTCTTCGTTCTCATTGCTTGTGCTCATTAAGCCCTGCCATTTATTTTTGTGTGTCTGCAGAAATATATGGCTTTATTACTAAAGTGGTTTGTTTGTCTTTGCTGCTGCTGCATTTATTTTAGCACTCATCTAAACAATTAATTAGGGAAACACTTGAGTGCCGAACACACTTCTTCAGATACCACTCAGTTGTGGTTTTTTATTTCCAGGAGCATCAAGCATTTTAATAAAAACATCTTTTGCATTTTTTTTCCAACCATGCCTTTTTCCCCCTTGTTTGAAGCTGCCACAGGCAGAGCATGATGCTTTGAAAGATCATGGGCTCTATTGAGAGTTCAAAGCCAAGTAAAGATGATGCTTAAAGTTCAAAGGCTCTGTGGAGTTGCATCTTCATCTGCATAAAATTGTTTCAACCAGCTAGAAAGACAGAAGAGTTGCCGGGAATATCTTCTATTTCTTTTTTTTTATTATTATTATTATAAAAAAAAAGCTTAATTGGGGAGTAAATGTGTCACTGCTAACAAGTTGAGGGAAAGTGAAGCTCCTTAGATGAAACACTGCTTGAGGTGTACACAGTGTAGGAAAGATTTGACATGTGCTGTGACCCTGCAAGAGTGAAACTGTGAATGCCTGGAAATCAATACAGGATGTGTAAGGGTTTATAATGTTAAAGTCAAGAAAGAATTGAAAGTGTTTGACTCTATCTTGGGCAAACGGAGCTGGGAGTGTGATATAGTCAGACAATGGCTTTGCGCCCAAGTTTTAAAGATGGAGAAAAGTAACACATTTCTAAGGAAAAAAGTTTCCAAATAGATGAAAATTTCCTCCCTGAAAGTAGTGTGTATATTGTAACAAATCATGACCCAGAGCAGATGCTTTGTCAGTTCTTCGAGCAGCAGAGAATGGAGCCCCTATTAGGTGGCTTGGCCAAAAGCAGTGAAATGTGGGGTTGGGTGGCGTTGGGTGTTGGGGGGAAATAGATCTTCGTTGACTGAAGCTCAGGGCACTTTAAGACAATAGTTCACCTAGAGTTTCTTCCCATGCTACTTGAGTGCCCCTTGACAGCTCGAAGGTCTTGTATTGATTTCTTCCATTTCCTGTAAGCAAACTTCTGGAGGAATCATGCCGGAGTGTAGTTGGTTAGATGGAAGCAGCGCTTGAAAGTAGTGCTCTGCTGTTACTTGCATCGCTATTATTGCAGTATCTTTTTACCTCACTTTTCTTTCTTTCTTTTTTTTTTTTTTTTTGTGGTTTCTTCACAGTATTCTTTTGAGCTCAGGACATTTTCTTCTTTCCTTTTCACAAGGAGAAGCTGAGGCACGGGGAGTTTAAAGGCCAGATTGTTTGAAAGCGTTGAGGCATCTAAAGATTCAGATGGGCATTGAAGGTCATTTTCAGAAGAACTTCAACACCCTATTCCTAGAAATGAATTATCCAAGGTCAGATTTAGATTCTCTTGCAAAAATGATATTCAACTCTTCCAGATCCAGACAAGTGTTGAAACCAACCCGTACATGGTCGTCTCACCAAGTTGCTGGGCAAGGGACAGGACTGGGGTTTTGTTTTTGTTTAATGAGTTTTCATTAAGTGTAAGCAATAGCAATCTTTCCACCCTATACCTTCTTTTATACCTCCTTCTCCCTGGACCTCTTCCCCTGTTGTCTCTTTGTGCTGCTAGATCTGGCTTCTCCTGTACTGTCTTTAGAAGACACGAGCTCAGAGTTTTAGAGCTGTCAGGGCTGTGGGTGGAGAGGTGGTCTTGTAATACTGAAGGAATAAGTGAGATTTAAACAAAACTTCATCATGTCAGGTACAACAGGACTGGATAGACTGTAGCTTAAAAAGTGCATCATAATATCAGCTTTTGAATTCATAAATTTCATGGCATTTCTGAGAACAAGATGTGACACGACATTCTTACTGTCTTGGGTGTCTGTGGCAACATGGGCCACGCTGAGATTTTAATGTCTCTGATTCTGTTTCTAAAGAAAAAAAGATTAATTCCTATGTTCTTCCTGTGGAAAAAAAAAAAACCTCATCTCCTGTGTGAAATCTGCTAGTGGATGAGAGCAGTTTGCCAACTGATGAGTGCAACAATAAAAAAGTAATTTAACTGATGTTGTCTGCTAAAGTTAAATAAGCTTGCAATATATTTCTGAGGAAGTTAAGCTGTGTTAGTGGGGATTTTGTGGAAAAGCTACTTAAATTCCTTCATTGCCATTTCATAGAATCACAAGCTGGCTGAGGTGGGAAGGGACCTCTGGGGTTCATCTCATCCAACTCCTGCTCAAAGCAGGTTGCGAAGGGCTTTGTCCAAGCAGGATGTGAATATTTCCAAGGATGAAGTGTCCACTATCACGCCTGGGCAAATCGTGCCATTCATTCTTTCCATAAAAATAATTTTTCCTTATGTTTGAATGGGATTTCCTGTATTTTAATTTATTCCCTTGACTTCTTGTCCTGCCTCTGGGCACCACTGAGAAGGCTCCATCTTCTTTACTTCTTCCCCATCAGGTATTCATACACACTGATGAGATCCTCCTGAGCCTTTCCATCTCCAGGCTGAACTGTCTCAGGTTCTCAGCCTCTCTTCATGAGAAAGATGCTCCAGTTCCTTCCTCATCTTTGTGGCCGTTCACTGGACTCCCTCCAGTATGTCCATGTCTGTCTTGTACAGCAGAGCCCAGAACAGGACCCAGCACCCCAGATGTTCTTAGCAGGGCTGAGCAGAGGGTGAGGATCATTTCTATTGACCTGCTGGCAACCCTGTGCCTCATGGAGCCAGAATGCCTTTGGGATTTAACCAGTGAAAATAGTTTCCAACAAAAACCATAGTTTTCTCATAGAGACAGTGATGGTTTATAAATTGTAATTAACTTTAAAGTCAAAGGTTTGAAGATTTTAGAAGGATAATTTTATGGTAAAGCTATGCTATTCCGAGTATTTTTCATCACAGAGTTGCCTCCTAGTTGAACCAGGACTTGAGTGGCTTCTCAGGAGTTGTAGTGCAATTAGAAGTTTCATCAGAGTAGTGGGCTGGAAGTCTTATCAGGGAAAACTAGTCCGTAGTGATCTTTCTCGGGCATTCAAGTGAAAGAAAACAGAATGAAATCCGGGATTATGAGATCTGTGTGCTTGGAAGTTCGATTTGCTACTAGTGAATATCGGGGTTGGAGACTGTAGGGCTTTTTAGATGTCATTAGGGAAAGATGTGTCCCTGCCTATATTAATTTCTGTAAATGTGATGTTCGTAGAGTCTTTCTGAATTGAAATACAGTGTCACACCAGTTTTCTGCTGTAAGAATGGATTAATAAGGGAGGACACCTTAATTTTTCCTATTTTTCCTTTCCTTATTTTTTTAGCATCTGTGCTCTGAGCCCTCTATTTCCACAAATTTAGCAGTTGGACAAATTTAGGAGTTAACATGCACAGAGGACACGTTAATTTATTGCAGTGCCAGTAAACTTAAATCAGTAATTGTTACCTGGCCAAGAAAAAGGAAACGATGTCCAGCTGCTAGGAAGAAAAGACTAAGGATTTATGTGAGGGGGGGAGAAAGTAAATTAAAGATTAAGGAGAATTAGTGTGAGAATAAGAAGGAAAAGAAGAAAAAAAAAAAGGCAAAGGGGAAATGAGGAGAAGGCAGCATAAGAAGTAAGTATTTGTGTTGTAGTTTCATTGAGATGTCCTCCTCAAAGATTTCTTTGTGATACAGTGTATACACATAATTACAGGATTTGTTTGGAATGATTTCCAAATAAAAAAAAAAAAAATATATATATGTATTTCTTGTTTATTCTGGTTTTTGTTTATATTGTTTTCTGTACTTTATGGATGGGGAGTACGGTGACTTCCCATGGGAGACCCCTCACAGAGCTAAAGATGGGATACCATGTCCCCACCCTCTCCCACTGCGGTCCTATTTAGTCAAGAATTTTTTTTCCAAAAGCTCAGACAGGTAGTTCTTATTGTAAGCTGTATGGACTGATGTATAAAATCCCAATTATTCTCTGCCTCTGAGATCTAGAAACGTGAGTGGACCAAACATGAACTCGACTAGAAACGCTGAGAACCACTTTGATTTTTTTTGCTAGTGTTGATTGATTGACAGCCTTCCATCCCACAGGGCTGGAAAAGCAACAACTCTCCCAAGGGATTTACATGGGTGGGTACTTGGAGGGGCTGACAGAGAAGAAACATCCCAGACCAGGCTGGTGGTGTTTCCATCAACCTGCAGATCAGGTTGGTGCAGATCCGTATCTCCGCAGCGCTTTCTGAGTTCGTGTTTGGTCGTCTCTCATCTGCCCGGCAGCCTGGACCGTTACAGCTCAGCTCATGCATTGATGATTTCTTAGGGACAGATTAGTTAGTAATGATATGAAATTGCCTTGATGCTATAAACCTGATTTGTATGTATTTATTTACCCTGCCACCACGTATATAATCCAATTCTGCTTTTTCCCCCCTGTTAGTCACCACCTAGTGCAAATATCGAATGCGTGTTATGAAGCTGCAGATGTGGAAGTTGGCCCCTTTCTTCAAAAGTAAACCAGAAAGCCCTGACAACCTGTACCATCTTCGCTTCCCAGTCACTCCACAGGCAGTGGGACAGTTCAGGAATTTGCTAAAAGGTGCCGTTGTCATGTATGAAAAAATGTACATTGAAATTCTTCAGATACTTTTACAGCTATTAGCCATTTAAAACTGTTTAATATAAGTGGCTTATTTCAGAGAGCAGGAAAAGCAGATTCTGGCAATTTTGCCCTTGATATCTTTACTATCTGTGTCGCACTTTAGTCAAAATTTACATAATAATGGGTAGGGAAGTGGTGTAGCACATGAACCGGTGCATATTAGTTCTTAGTTGCTATCCCAGAAGGCTTGGAAATGCAGCAGATTTAATCTAGGTCAAAAAAAAAAAAAAAAAAA
>WHYT01017064.1:218467-233868 GCA_009806455.1 Tetrax tetrax | reverse complement strand
GGATTGACAAGAAGCTCCTGTGCCCATTGAGATTCCAAGCTTGTATGAAGCTTGCACCTGTTCTGCTTGCAAATGCACACACAAAAGTGAGCTTCATTCACAGAAAGAAAGAAACATAGCGGGACTTCACTCATTTAGCCTTCCAGGGCCTTCAGTCCCTTGATCTGTCAGCCCGTTCGAATTCAAACGCAGCCTTTAAAGGAATTTTCAATTCACAACATGATGACTTTGTTGATGTCCTGAATGTGAATGTATTTTGAATTGAATTTGTCTGCCAGGATTCCATTACTTGCTAAAAGAATACAGAGTTCAATCATCAGATAATCATTATAGCTGTTTTGAAGTGTTTATTTTATTAGTCTAGAAGGTAAAGCAAATTTCATACTTTTAAGTTGTTGCAGGCTTTGCAGGCGCGCTGATAAGCTCTTGTATTTCTATACCCTATGGTTAGGGTTCAGATACTGGCAGCAGGTGATAATATGCACGACGCAGGAGAGATCCAAACTGACAAATTTTGACAGTTGAAAACTATAGAAACTCATAAATCAGAACAATGAATATGAGGAGGGTTTTTTTTTCTCCTGTACCTTTTCTCTTTTAATTCCCAAAAGTTAAATTTTCAGGCTTGGGAAGCAGCAGCACATTTTTCTTCAAGCAAATCAAAACCTCAGAGCATCTCACAGAGCAACGGGTTTTAATTCCTGTCCAGGGTTATTTTCTCATATTGAAGCACGTGTGTAATTCCTGGTAACTTTAACGTAGAAACCACAGATTCAGTTTAGGGAGCTGGAAGAGACGTTTTCGCACCCGAAGCAAGATGGAGGTTGCTGTATTCATTCAAGCATGAAATCCTGGCTGAGGGATTAAGCCTCTTACACAGATCCCAGTGCCGTTAAAAGCCAGCAAGGACCATGTAAGCCACATCTCCAAGCGGAGGAGAGCTTCCTTTTGTTAGTTGTTCAAAATTAGGAATGTAAACAGCTCTCATGGAGTAATTAGTCTGTGCTTGAATTGGGAGAAAGCGATAAAAATAATGACACGATGGAGTTCCTAGCGACATCGTACGGCTAGATCGCGCAGCCTAACAAAGCCGTGTCTGCTCCGCTGCGCTGGGTGGATGGGGGCGAGGGTTTTACAGGTGGCTAATTTGGGTTGTAGAGCCAAAGTCGCACAGGAGGAGAAGACCCCTTGCGGGAAGTCACCAACAGCTCTTTGAAAAAGTCCTCTTGCTCATAGGAGGAATGGCATTTTTTGACGTTTCGTGGTGAAAATTCTGCACTTTGTCGTAATTTCACAATGTGCGCAGATGTCCTCCAGAAACCCGGGTTTGCCGTTAGCAGAAGTTCATGGGTACACTGATGTGAGAGTCCTCCCCGTTTGCTCTTTTTTGTCCATCCCTCACTTCTAAATGGTTGCTTTAGTGAAGCCGTGGCTGCATGATCCCCGTGTAATCCTGCTGCCATCTTTGACAGCGGCTCAGGTAAAGCTGTTTCTAGCCATACACAAGGCTGTTTGCCCCTGTCCATGTCTTGCTAAACAGGTTTCTGTGGAAATTAAATAAATACAATCTCCACCACTGGTGCTAATTGGTGCCTTTGGCAGGCTGAGCAGGGGCTTGTGAATTGAATGTGTCATGGAGAATTGAATGTGTCAACTCTCCCAATGGCTGGGACCTTGAGGTCTTTTTCTGGCACTACGTTTCCTTCAAAAAAAAAGTAAAAAGGGAAAAAAAGAGAGAGAGAGAAAACAAGCTGAAATAAGATCTTTTCCCTTTTTTTTTTAATGAGGTGTTGAAGTTGAGCATTGTAGTGTACATACTGCAGCGTTTTCTTGTCAGATGCTTTGAGAAGTAGGGCTGGTTCCTGCCTTTGTTTCTCAGACATCCCATTTGTCGCTCTCAGGCGCTGTGCGGCGCGGGGTGGCAGGTTTTATTCACTCTGTTTGAGCATCTGGCAGGATAGCCATGAAGTTGCTGCCGATGTCCTTAAGGGACTGTAGGGATCCGCGTGATTCATTCCGTGGTTTTTTTCTAGGTGCAAAGGAGAGATGTCTTACGCTGTAGCAAATACAGTTCCAAGCAGAGCACAACCCGCGTACCAAAAGACAGGAGATTTGCTGCTTTGAAGGCACTGACTTGCGGTACAAGCTCCTGTTCTTTCGGTCGAGAAGGTACTAGCCCACATGGAGTTAAACTGGGCTGTGTTTCAGGCTGCTGAGGATTGGCAGAACCATGTCCACAAACCAATTCACCTTTTAAGTTGTCCTGACTAGAAGGGGAAAAGGTTATCGCTGACAGGCTTGGAGTTATTTGGATGTCAGAAAAGTTTAGTTCTGGTTCAAGCTGCTGTCAAGTTGGTGGGTGATGAAGCTGAGATTATGTGTGCAGGGGGCTGGAGAGAGGAGGGTTGGGGTTTTTTCTTTTCTTTTAGTAGGAAATGTACTTCTCCAGCAGTGTCACTGATTTGTCTTTGGCAGTATTGCATTTTCTTAAGGAGAGTGGAGGAAGGAAAGTTGTTTCCTAGTTGTCTTTCAGCAAGGGCCAGCTACCGGTCCTAAAGCCCAGATTAGCCCCATCCTCTTACAGAGACATCTTCCCTTCCAAAATTTCAGTGGAAAGGGCTGAATTTGGTACTTTCTCCTAAGGGAGGTGATACTGAGCCAAATGAATTTTGCACTGGAGACATCTTCAAAGCCGGCCTGTTGGAGCTGCCACAGTTTGTGTAACTTGGCAGTGAGCAGCCCTGGAAAGTCCATAGCTGATCAACAGCGTTTTCTTCAGGACCATGTGCACTTTTACCTTTTTTCTACTGTGTTTTCTTATTTTCTTTAGTCCAGCCCTGACCTCTTCAGCAGGTATCTTCAGAATCAGGTGTCCACAACTGGTGCCCATTCTCTTCTCAAACCACAGCAAAACATCTTGTTTTGTTGTGATTTTTTAGAGAAGATAGGAGCAAAATGAGTCCAGAGAAAGATTTTTATCCATGTGCATTTTCAGATGTGTCAGTCTGTGAGCTTAGAAGGTGCTGTTTTTGTCAGGGTTCAAGGAGAAGAGGAGGCTCTGGGGAGACCTGATAGCGGTCTTCCAGTACCTCAAGGGGGCCTACAGGAAAGATGGAGAGAGGCTGTTCAGCAGGGCCTGTTGTGACAGGATGAGGGGTAATGGTTTTAAAATAGAGGGAGCCAGATTCATATTGGGTGTAAGGAAAAATTTTTTACACTGAGGGTGGTGGAACACTGGGCACAGGTTGCCCAGAGAGGTGGTGGATGCCCCATCCCTGGAAACATTCAAGGCCAGGCTGGACGGGGCTCTGAGCAACCTGATCTGATTGGAGATGTCCCTGCTCCTTGCAGGGAGATTGGACTAGATGGCCGTTAAAGGTCCCATCAACCCACACCATTCTATGACCTGCCTGAAACATCTGCACGGTTCCCATTATGCTACTGTTTTCTCCCAGTCCTCATTCACAGAGACATTTTTCTTTCCTGTGCTATTACTTCCTAAAAATGAGTAGTTAAAGGGTATTTCACAGCATATTCATCTTTCAATTGCAGTTCTTTCAAGTAGTGCCAAGACTGATAAACCAATAGATTTCAAACTTCTTATCAGACTAAGCCTGCAGAGCTGAAATTTAAAATGAAATTCTTCAGACCCTTGGTAAAGGACATCGCAATTGCAAAGTCTTGACTATTGCTTGATATTTTCCCCTCTGAATCCTCTGTCCTGGTTAAAAAGCTTTATATTAAAAAGCTAATAAATAAAATGGAGAGACAGTAGTAGAAGACAGGCTTTGGAGCTGGCTGGTAGGATAGAAAAACATCTCAATACTTTCTCCAAGTCATGCTTTTAAATGTCACAAACTCAGATTTCTTTCCCATTTTAATTCCAGAGAAAAATAGTTTAAGTTTTCAGAATTTGGTAGTGAAATAGAAGATTTAGAAACACGCATAGGAAGCACAAACCTTAACAGGCTGTGGCTGTCTGTGATAATCATCCCTGCCAAACAATGTTCAACTCACTGAGGTAATAATTGACCCGTCTCTGTTGTAAACTGTGAACTTTTAAGGAACCTGTTGACAGGATGAAAAGTGCAGCTCGAGCCAAGCGAGAGGCAGTGGAGGGAGAGGACTGGGTTCAACCTTTCCTTCCTGGGTGTGGCATGGGGCACCTCCCCACGGTTACGTACAGCGCGCTGGCTGTGTTCTCCTTTGCTGTTATGGGGATGCCGTGAGGTTGCACAAAAGCGGGCGTATCGGGTGGGATGAGATGTTTCACCTTGGTCAGCATTAGGCAGCCGACGCGAGCAACATCTTTGCTCACTGCCCAAAAGACAGGTTATTTTATCTCTGTCTCACTCCAAGGGAATGCCGAGGCTCGAGAGCCCAGATTTCTTCTATTTACTGTTTGATTTTTATATTTCTCTGGAGTTGCAACAGACATCTGTCTGTGATGAAGAGAATAGGATTGTTTTCTGATTCATCAGTAAAATCTGCATTGTCTTGCTTGATACAAAGTAGATTTTTGCTTCAGTAGCCACTTCTGCCTCCCAGCCAGCATCACCCAGCATGTTTTCCCTCTCCCCTCTCCCTCCCTCAGCTGGGTCACCAAGCATCCTGTCTGCAGCCACAGAGCTCTATGGGAGTTTTGGGGTCTCTTTGTAATGTGATGTGGGTCCAAAGCAGGGGCTGCACTTAGCCCCATTGGATTTCCCCTACGGCCAGAGTAGCAGCAGATGAGTCTCTAAGGGTGTTCCTACCTCACTGGTTTGCCGTGCTGGGTGGGAGCTATTTAAATGTGACTTTTCCATGTGTCTATACCTACAGTCTTGTGTTACGCACATAAGTGCACAAGTGATGCTCTCAAAGCAGTTTCCCTCTCACTGGAAGCGAAGTTGAAGTCCCAAGCTGGGATACTGTGTTGAGCATCCCACCTGCGACGTGGATGCAAGGTCCTCCTGCAGTAAGCTCTCTGCGTGTGCCCCGTGCATCCCTGCGAGCAGACTTCATTACTGTGGAACCGTAGTGGTCCTTGTTTCTTTGTCCTTGTCCTTGTTTCTTTGTCCCACACTTATCATGTTGTAGGTGTCCCCGGGGACAGACTTTGAGCTGCCTGGGTTGCGCGTGCCGCAGGAAGAGTTACTTTCCATATTTGCAATGGAGAATGTGACAACAACTTGTGCTTGGTCCCACAGACTGCTTAGCTGGACCAGCGATAAACAAGGGATTAAGGGAACAAAAACTCTCTGCTTTGCTGAAGGTTGGATGGATGCAGCCTCCCTTAGTGCTGCCAACCATCAGCAGCCTCCACTATCCCACCAGTGGCAAACTCTCCTGTAGCTTATCTTCCTTGTTGCAACTGAGATGAGTGTCCTACCTCCCATCCTTACCTGGGGAGCAAACCTTAGCTCTTACAGCTAAGGTCCTTTGAATAAGGTTGCTGCTTTTACCTGATTTTCTGCCTGGGATGCAACAATGAATTCCTGCCGCTTGAACTTGCCATGTTGCTTATATTCAAAGTATAATAGGGAGCCTTCAGAAAAATATAACCTTATTTACAGTGTACAAAGCCAATTGGATTTTGGTTAACTTAATTTCTAAGTGATTACAGTTCACTAACAATGTAGGTGTGCTATAGATGCAATGCACAGGGGGTGACTTTTTATTTTAAACCATACAAGCTTTCTTTTATTCATGTCATTCAGGCAGCCTCATGATAATTCACATTTCCAGCTTTCATAATGTGTTGTTCAACCACTGTTTTTTCTCCCTCCCTATTGTACTCTCACAAATCATACTCACTAATTTCTGAAAGCTTTTCATTTCTCTCTATAGGTTGTTGTTTCGTAACGTTTTATACAAGAAAAGCTGCTCTTGAGGCACAGAATGCACTGCACAATATTAAAACTTTACCTGGGGTGAGTACATTTACTTTTTGATCCTAATTATTTTATTGCCAGAAAAATAGTCCTTTTGCTCAAGATGCTGCTTTGTGCTCCAAATGACCTTGATCTCCTCAAGGGAGGGTGGCTAACCTGATGGTCTGTCCTGTACCGGTGCCAGTCCTGTAGCAATGGTATCATCTCAAAAGGCAGTTGCTCTTCTGTAGAAAGTCCCTTGGCTGGAAACGGTGCTGATTCCTGCTGACTAGAGGCAGTTACTGAAGTGCGAGGTAGATTAATTATTTTTTTTTTTACTTAAGGGAGAGGGAGCGGGGGAAAAAACGTATGTCAGAAAAACACTGCACCAGTAGGGCTTCTAGTTTGAAAAGGAAAAGAAGAGGAAAAGGCAAAATACAGCCAACTTTGTTAAAACCAGCCTTTATCCACATGGTTTCTAAACAACCTGACTGCGCTGGTGTGGTGGCTGCACATCGGGGTACCGCAGAGCGTAGTACCACATAGCTGCTTGCACAGTGTCACCTTGTTCCCTGCCACCAGCTCTCCTTATCATTCTGTTCTCACTGGTGCAGCACACCGGTGGTTGAAACGGTTGTGGTTGTGTTGTACAAACTGTAACTTGTGTTATCTTATGGTATTTCAGATGAGAAGTATATCACTGGTAATTGCATGACTTAACTCTGAAATCTTCTTATTCTAACATTTTCATTTCTTCTGCTGAATGTAGCCAAATACTTTGGGGATGAGAAAGGGAAAATATAAAGGATAGAGGTATATTCCCTCTTGATGGGGAACTCTTCAAGTATGTGGCTGGAGTGTGCGGTTACAGACAAAAAAATAAATGTATACAACACTGTATAAATAAATAGAACATTGGTTGGGCTGACAGTTATATGGCCAATATCTCATTTACTTCCTACACGCTGTATGGGAAATTGGACACTATATGTTTGAAAAATGCACATCTGGCCAGCTCACTATGCAACTCCTGTTAGAAAAGCCACCTCATCTGTCATGGAAATGACCAACATAGAGAAGTGTGTCAGATAGTTACCCGTGTGTCCTGCTCGTTCACTGAGGTAAAACGAGAGTCCTCTGCGATTTGCAAGTGAAAATGCTGGAAAGGGTGATAGAAAATCTGCAGAGATAGGCTAGCTACAGGAAAATAAAAATTGTGCCACTTCAGATTCAAGTGATTTTTTTCCATCAACTGGACCTTGCAAACCTCCCAGTGACAGACTTGGCTTTTGAGGATGTAGAGGACGGATGTGCACTGAGGGAAGATTCACAGCGTCCTCTGACTTTACAGCCTCAGTTGCAGGTTTCCCCTGCTGCCAGTAAATGCCAAGCTGAATGCTTTCTAACCCAATTCAGCTAATGTTCCACTTAACTCAACTCATTGTGTGATTGCTCTCTACCATGTTTTGAGTCCAGCGCTGTGCTGGGTGGCTGGGTGGCTGGGTGGGATGGACGCTCCAGTGAGGGTGATCCTGAGCTGCTGGAGCAGCACCCTGTCCAGCCAGCATCCCTGGGTCCAGGCAGGGTGAGGGACCATACCCTGAAGCTCTGCCACAAGATATATTCGTCACTCCCTTTAGAAGCAGACAGAGTCTTTTCGTTTGCTCCTCTGTTCTTCCCGGAGCCCCACGAGCTGGCTGCTGTGTTTGAGAGATCGTAGTTATATCCCAGCGGGTGACTCACAGGGGCAGGCGCCTTCCCTGACCTCCCCGTGTACAGGTGGCAAAGCTGGCTCAGCTCTGTGTTACATCTTATTTGAGCTCGTTTTGTACCGCTAACGAGCATGCAGCAGTTAAAGAGACTACTGTACCTTTTGATTTTTTTTTAAGAATAAAGCTCAAAAATGTAATATTTTTTTCTAACTACCTCTAGCTCTTTGTTGTTTAAAATTTATCTTTTCAGGCTGTGTTTCTCTTTCCTAACAGTGAGGTTGCAAACTTTTCATTTAAGGAAACATGAAAATTACATTCCCATGACTCTGGAGCTTGGGCTTTAAAAATATTCCTAATACTGCCAGAGATGTTAAGCTTTTACTTTGAGATAAGTCGTTATACCTGCTTCTTAAAGGGACACCTCTAATAAAGAGAAGCAACTCAAAATACAAATTAATTAATTCTCTTTGAGAACAATTCAGCATATATTGTCTAACAGATTCCGTATTTTGCACATGCTGCATGCTGATATTCAGTTTATATGGTGGTACTGTAATGCTACATCTGTGTATTCCCAAAATAACTTCATTTAAGCATGCTTTAAAGTTGTGGCACATGTGCTGAAAACACTTCACATTAGCAGGGTTCTCCTTGTATGAATTTTAGCAATTTTCATCTTGTTAGCTCTGGCTGCTAAGTAGCTTTCGCTGAAGGAGCAGGAATCGGCAGTGGATAGGTCTGCGCGTGGAACAGCCTCAGAGCAAATGGAAGCAATCTTCTGGCAGAGTTACAACAAGGGATGAATTTGGAATCCGGTTCATTTGGGCATCGCGTGTCAGCTTGCTTCCAGTAAATGAGATATGGTATGTAGGAGGTTCAGTAATAAGGTGTCTCCTGGAAACAAAAGAATCCGTACCACGTGTCAGATGAGAGGCATCCTTAAATAGCCCAGGAAGACAAATCCAAGGCAAAGGCAGGTGATTTATTAGCGTAAGGCAAGGATGATGGCAGATGCAGGAGCAGGGGGCTGCAGAGATGCTGGAGCAGTTGGAACTCGCCCGCGTTTTACCTGTGCACAGGTGGAACCCATGCTGCTGCCGGAGCGTGGAAGGGAATACCTCTGTGTTCGTTAAGTGAGAGACCAGGTCATTGCTGAGCTTCGCCCCTTCGTTTCTTAAATGCAGACCCATTCCACACAACTGGGTAAGCAGGTGTTGGATCGGCAGTGGTGAAGCTAAAGAAGTGAAATTTAGTGGGAAATTTATCCCTTTTCCAAGATTGCACGTTCAGTTTAATTTGGGTAGGTACGTGAGCAAAGCCTACTGTGCTCTGTTTCCTTATCTGCTTTTTGCGAGGACCTCGTCCTTAACAGAGACACGAAATCACGAGCGCTTTATCTGCTCCTTTGAGCTGCACCCTTTTAGTGGACATGAAGAAAATAAGACCAGCCATAAATGATTAATGCAGAATCTTGGAAGAAAATATTGCAGGGTGCCTTGCTGTTTGATTACAAGCCTTGGAATTAGTCAACATTTCCATAATTCTAAACCAATATACACCTGTTTTCCCACTGTGATGTGAAGGCACAACTTAATTTAACAGAAACCCCGCTGTGCTAAATCTCTCATTAAATACCAAGCTAGTTCTGTAATTTAAAGTTGCAGCACCACTATTTTAACGGAATTGCCTTTGGATTATAAAATTAATAAGAAGTTAATGATGCACTTTGCTGTATTCTCTCAGATTTTTTTTTCACAGCAACAACAACAAAAAAGAAAGATAAAGAAGAAAAACGTGTCACCAGCTGACATCTCAAGGCTTTTCTGGTTTTAATCATTTTCCTGAGGATAAAATTCCTTTAAAAGATTTTTTTTTTTTTTTTTTAATTTTTAAAAACTTTCAGCATGAGTAGGATCAAACATCTTCTTTTTACTCATGATTAGTATAATCTCTCTGTTAGTCATAATATTCCTTGTCATATAATGGAGCTTTTATCTTTCCCCCAAAATGTATTTAGATATCACTTGTTACGGTCAGATTGCTACTAGGCAGAGAAGATACACAGTGTTTGAGAAATACAGAAATATTGATATATAGGATACATATCAATTAAATAGGGATGATTCTCTTCTGTTTGCTTGGTGCTGGCATCACAAGTAGCTTTTATATCTTTTAAATGAAGAGCATTAATTTCTAGATGTGTCTTTTCAGATGTAATGTGCAAAGCGCATAGCTCATACCCCAGCTCATAGGGATGTGGTTTGTGTTACTCAACTTACAGTCAGGTTTTCTTGGAGCGTTGATTGGGATTTTAATTTAAAAGGCAGAAGGGAAAAAAGAGAAAACTTCAGTTTGAATCTAATAATGATCTTAGAAATGTGCTTCTTAGGGATGAGATGTAGAACTGAGGCCTTAACTAGTCTCATTTTCATTAAGAACCTCATATCTTTGTTAGAGGTGTTTAACTTCTATTCCCTAAACAAAATAATCCAATAAATTCCTCCCGTCTAAATTTATTCTACCTTCAGTTAGATGTAATAATCTTAGTCCCTCCCTGCTCTAATTTGCTGCTTAGTGAAAATTGGCCTCTGTATGGAGGGCAAACCTTGAGGAGCTGTACGCGGGGACTGCTTTAGCTGCCTTCCTGGCACTGACGTTTGTTGTTTGCTTTAGTTTTAACATGCGTTAGTTTAAAAACTGAATGTCTTCTGTTTTACTAACTAGTGAATTGGGTAGGATTTCCTGGCAAGAGCTAATGCGGATAGGTAACGCAAGAGCGCAAGAGTTGTTGGGTTCTTGGAACCCGGTAGCTGAGTAAATACACCTTGAATCTCATGCAGAAGCTATTTGAAGTCAGGAATCATAGAATGATTTAGGTTGGAAGGGACCTCCAAAGGTCATCTAGTCCAACCCCCCTGCAAGGAGAAGGGACATCTCCAACTAGATCAGGTTGCTCAGAGCCCCATCCAACCTGGCCTTGAATGTTTACAGGGATGGGCGGCTTCTCAACAACCTGTTCCAGTGTTCTGCAACCCTCAGCGTAAAAAATTTTTTCCTAATACCTAATCTAAATCTACCTCCCTCTATTTTAAAGCCATTACCCCAAGTCCTGTCACACCAGGCCCTACTGAACAGCCTCTCCCCATCTTTCCTGTAGCCCCCTTGAGCTACTGGAAGGCCGCTATCAGGTCTCCCCGGAGCCTCCTCTTCTCCAGGCTGAACAGCCCCAACTCTCTCAGCCTGTCCTCACAGGAGAGGTGCTCCAGCCCTCTCATCATCTTCGTGGCCCTCCTCTGGACCCTCTCCAACTGGTCCATGTCCTTCTTACGTTGGGGGCTCCAGAACTGGATGCAGGACTGTTTGTAAAATCTACACCTAAAATTCTTTATATTTTTTCTTATGTATTTTCATTTAGATTCATCTGACATGGCAATGATTATTTGTTGCCTGTATGTCTATTTTTGCATGTATCCTCATAGACGACGCAGATTTAGGTCTCAGCACTCCTATGCTGTTAGCAGACTAACGGTTTACACGGTTCTCATTTCAAGTGGGGTATGTATATTCCAAGTAGCAGCAAACCCTTTCTCTTGAAGTTCTGGCATGAAATTAGGACATTAGTTGTATGAATCAATTTAATTAAGGGTTTAACAATGGAGAAATGCAGTTTTTGAGAAAGCTCTTAAAATTTTAACAGCAAGGTGGAGTTTGTAGGATCTAACTGTCTTGTGAGATGTTGATTACTTCCTTTTTTGCCAGATGTTGAGGGAAATTTTTTTTTATTTTTGCATTATAAGAATAACTACTGGTTTTACTAAATGTCGTTTCATAATAGGGAAAGAGGACTGCCTTAGAGGGAAGTTCTCCCTAAGTATTCTGCGCTGGCTGTACAGGAACCTCAGGGTCCATTTGAGGGTGTAGAATATGAAAAAGTGATTTTTAGAGAGGAACTTAGATCATTCTTCTCTTTTCGTGCCCGTTCACAGTGCGGTCCGTTCTGCCCTGCACCAGGCTGAGAATCATCGGCACAATGCCAGTCCACTTTGGGGCTTCCCCTCGCCCCCCCAGACCAGCTCAGGTTTCACATTGAGTGTAAAATACACTTGCTCTTGCTACGTGCCACGGCGTTGGGATCATATGTATTGGCAAGGCATGGGGGTCCTGGGGCTTAAGGGTTTGTAATGTGGGAGAGAAATCTCAGCCCCGTGCTGAATCACTGCAGCAGGTTATTTAACCTTTAGAATAATCTGTTTCAAAATACAGGCATCCGTGATGACTTACTATGAATCCATGTTCACTTTCGAAGAAAAGAAGCGAAAAAACCCAAAATATATTTCTGATTTTCACTTTAAATCATGAGCTCATTTCCAATGAATATCCTGGCATACTCCTTTCTGGGGTCGTATTTTAATATCCAGTTCCCTTCTCTGCTTTAGGCCTTATGAGTTGTCAGTACTGTATGAACATTATGTAAAAATTACCTGTAATAAAAAGGTAATCATCCAATATGACTTGAATAATAGCCTGAATATGAGATGTCAGTGACTTTGAGAGATTTTGACAAACAAAAAGGGAATTCAAAGAGCAATTAAGTTAGTTAAGGGATTGGAGTGATTGATTTATGATGACAAATTAAACTAATTCAGTACCCGTATAGCATGGCCAAATGCTGCTTAATGAAGGATCCAAAAAGTCTAGAACTGTTTAAATGATAAAAATAACCAGATGGGAAAGCGGAGAATTCCCAGAGAGCACCTGTTCCTAGGAACTGAGCTATAAGATATTGAATGATGTTGAGAAAGTGAATCTGGCCCATTTCTTCTTGAAAATACTGTGCAAATGGAACCATTTAATGATACAGAAGTGGTTTTTATTATGCAAATACACCACTTCCACCTCGAAAAATTACACTGACTTTGCCACTTAAATAAAAAAAAATCAATATTTGCACTAAATTCAGGTGCCTTGTAGAAATGTTGGGTTTGCATCTACCATTACTGTGAAGCACAGAATGGATCGTCAACCCTGAATTCATAGAACAGTAAAAAGTGCCTTAGGAACCCAATGAAGTCCCTGTAAGTAGCTGAACTTGCAGCTTAATGGCAGAACAATAGAAGTTGTGCAGGCGTAGGGAGAGGGGAATATTGACTAAGAGAAAATAACTTCTCTAACTTGAGCAAAACATTTAGTTAGTAATTGTATTGTCCCTTTTTCTCAGTGATGGAAGGGGGCAAATTCACCTTCCTGTGCAGCCTAATCATTAGGATAGCTTTCCGGCACGCAGGAGAATGCAGTTCATATTCTCTCTGACTTGCTTGTTGTGAGGATCTAACTTGAATTGACCTAACAGAGCCTTCACCGCTGGACTTAGTTGAGATTGGAGGTCATCGTTTCTCCTCTTGAAGTTGTTTGGCTGTGTATGAAAAGAATTAAACTCTCATGTGGTTGAGAGAAGGCAAGTAAAAGCACTTGGTTGCCTAGTGCTGATGGTGGTGACTCAAGAATTGTGGTATCTGGATAGGAGTCTGTGCTCTCGTAAGTATTTTTATTATTTGGAAAAGCTTCAAACATTTGGAAGGTACTCTCCAAGAACGGGGAAGTGCAGGAAGATCCATTGACCTGAAGCGCTGGGAGAAGGAGGCTAAACCTTGGTCTGCTGTGCTGCGGAGAGCGTGGGGGGGTGATGGCCCAGCTTAACCCCTGCGGTGCGTCGGGAGGGTGCAGAGCTGCACAGGGTGTGGGCATCCATGAGCTGTTTCAAATCCTAGACATTCGTGTCAGACCGCTGCTTTTCCCTGGGGTAGCAGATCTGCTGAGAAGCGGGAGCACACTAGCCCAGCTGCAAATGCAGTTAGACGCACACTGACTTTTTCAGATAGCTCTTTTGGAGTAGTTCAGGATTTTTTTTTGTGTGCAGCTTTGCAGTATGATAATAATGAGATGGAAACTAAGTAATGCTTAATAGTGGCTTAACCTCAGAAAAATTCCCTAATGTGAAGTCCATCTCCAAAAGGCCAAACTGTTCTGGCATGTGACACTGGACTTTGCGTCTGATTTCCATAACTCTGGACAGTTGAGGTCATCACTTTGCAAAATGCCTCCAGAATTTAACGTCCAGCTTAGAACATCTTACTCAGCGGGGCTGGAGGATCTGTTCGCAGGATATTACTTTCAAGCTGGGTATCCAGAAATCGCTGACTGGAGAACCTTTTCCTGTGCACTTCAGAATGCAAAACTCTGAACAGTATTGAGAGGCTATCACTGGAGTACTCTAGGGTATTGCAGAGCTCACCAAGATTTAGGTGGGGTGCTGAGCTAAGGGTACTAGCCCAGGCACTCTCTTAAGCAGCTATTTATCCTCCTGCTGGTGTTAGCTGTTTTCTGGTATCTGGAAGAGAAAGTACAGGTGCTTCAGTCAGCCTCATTAGCACCATGACACAAGCTATTAAAATTGTCTTCATAATGAAAAACTGGTTCAGGGAGCCTTCCTAGCTGTCTTGGCTACTCCTACAATAGGGAAATTAGAAAGGCAAATCGTAAACAATGTTCCAGGCATCAGGAAGTAGCATCATTAGAGATGCCCTTGGATGCCATTTACCTGCCTCCATAGCAATGTTTGGCACCCGTGGATCTAGATTGTGTTATGACCAAAGAGCTTGGGCTTCATGGCATGTTTATAACAGAGGGGTTGTTTGTTCAGTGCCCTTCAGCCTTTGTGTCCAACCCAGTGAGCTGTACTGCTTCTTTCAAAGACCTTTGCTGTGTGGTCTGTGGCTCTGTGCATCGCTATCAAAGGGACACGGTGTGGTCTCGTTTAGAGTTTGCACCCCCATGGTGGCGTGGGAAGCTGAGGAATCCCTAGCTGGCTTTCTCCCATCTCAGTTGGGTAATGAACCATGCTGTTTAGATGAACTGTGCTGTTGCACATGGCAACATACATGATGAGAGAGAAAACCTAAGTTCACTCTTCTCCGTGGTCATTAGAAACCCCATAATATATCCTGGAAAACCAAGTGAAATGGTGGCTTGATTGAGCCCCCTGCTCTAATAACACACTTTGGGCAATTATATTCTGTCTAATTAAAAATATTCTTTGCAGACCCAGAGAGATAATGGATTTTTTGCTTGTTCTCTGGAAGATATTATCATTTAAGAATCATAGAATCATAAAATAGTTTGGTTTGGAAGGGACCTTTAAAGGCCATCCAGTCCAACCCCCCTGCAGTGAGCAGGGACATCTCCAACCAGATCAGGTTGCTCAGAGCCCCGTCCAACCTGGCCCTGAATGTTTCCAGGGATGGGGCATCCACCACCTCTCTGGGCAACCTGTCCAGCGTTTCACCACCCTCATCATAAAAATTTTTTTCCTAATATCTAACCTGAATCTACCTCCTTTTAGTTTAAAACCATTACCCCTAGTCCTGTCACAACAGGCCCTGCTGAAGAGTTTTTCCCCAACTTTCCTGTAGCCCCCTTTAGGTACTGGGAGACTACAAGAAGGCCTCCCTGGAGCCTCCTCTTCTCCAGGCTGAACAGCCCCAACTCTCTCAGCCTGTCCTCATAGGAGAGGTGCTCCAGCTCGGTTGGAGGAGCCACTTCCCCCGTGGTGTGCAGAGCAACCCTCTCTCCTCCTGCCAGCAGAGTCACGGGGCTGTGAGAAATACTCGGGGATTCATTTGGGTGCAAGCACCTCTTTGCGATACAGACGTGTTCATCTGATTGTCGTGGCAGACATCCAGAACCTTTAAGAGACACTAAAATGGGCTCTGAGTTCCCGTTCTGAAAAGTTAAGGAAGACCCCTACGTGCAGAGCTTCTATTTCAGGCTGTGAGTGCAC
>WHYT01017064.1:67663-217047 GCA_009806455.1 Tetrax tetrax | reverse complement strand
TTGTGTTATGACCAAAGAGCTTGGGCTTCATGGCATGTTTATAACAGAGGGGTTGTTTGTTCAGTGCCCTTCAGCCTTTGTGTCCAACCCAGTGAGCTGTACTGCTTCTTTCAAAGACCTTTGCTGTGTGGTCTGTGGCTCTGTGCATCGCTATCAAAGGGACACGGTGTGGTCTCGTTTAGAGTTTGCACCCCCATGGTGGCGTGGGAAGCTGAGGCATCCCTAGCTGGCTTTCTCCCATCTCAGTTGGGTAATGAACCATGCTGTTTAGATGAACTGTGCTGTTGTGCATGCCAACATACATGATGAGAGAGAAAACCTAAGTTCACTCTTCTCTGTGGTCGTTAGAAACCTCATAATATATCCTGGAAAACTAAGTGAAATGGTGGCTTGATTGAGCCTCCTGCTCTAATAACACACTTTGGGCAATTATATTCTGTCTAATTAAAAATATTCTTTGCAGACCCAGAGAGATAATGGATTTTTTGCTTGTTCTCTGGAAGATACTATCATTTAAGAATCATAGAATCATAGAATAGTTTGGTTTGGAAGGGACCTTTAAAGGCCATCCAGTCCAACCCCCCTGCAAGGAGCAGGGACATCTCCAACCAGATCCGGTTGCTCAGAGCCCCATCCAACCTGGCCCTGAATGTTTCCAGGGATGGGGCATCCACCACCTCTCTGGGCAACCTGTCCAGCATTTCACCACCCTCATCGTAAAAATTTTTTTCCTAATATCTAACCTGAATCTACCTCCTTTTAGTTTAAAACCATTACCTCTAGTCCTGTCACAACAGGCCCTGCTGAAGAGTTTTTCCCCCGACTTTCCTGTAGCCCCCTTTAGGTACTGGGAGACTACAATAAGGCCTCCCTGGAGCCTCCTCTTCTCCAGGCTGAACAGCCCCAACTCTCTCAGCCTGTCCTCATAGGAGAGGTGCTCCAGCTCGGTTGGAGGAGCCACTTCTTTGTCTGCTCTTCCCCCGTGGTGTGCAGAGCAACCCTCTCTCCTCCTGCCAGCAGAGTCACGGGGCTGTGAGAAATACTCGGGGATTCATTTGGGTGCAAGCACCTCTTTGCGATACAGACGTGTTCATCTGATTGTCGTGGCAGACATCCAGAACCTTTAAGAGACACTAAAATGGGCTCTGAGTTCCCGTTCTGAAAAGTTAAGGAAGACCCCTACGTGCAGAGCTTCTATTTCAGGCTGTGAGTGCACACAGCCAGTGATCGGCACTGCCTGAAATAGGGAACAAATAGCATTGAAGTGTTAAATTCCTTTTAGCAGGAGAAGCAGTACCAGAGTGGGCAAGCCTAATGTTTGTCTGACTTTTGGAATGGTCTATCTTTACACTTGCAGCTTTGCTGACATCAGCGATGGCTTTGCTCCCAGAACGTAGCCTGAGTACCTCCAGGAGTGGAGAGAAGCAGTCACTGCCACCATAACTCCATTTATTAGTGAAAGCCAATTTCTGTTGCCTTGTACTAGGGAAGTTAAAAAAAGAAAAACTGCAAAACAACAACAACAAAATCCCATTGAACTAAACAGAGTCTTAAGCAGTGGTAAACAAAATGTCGCTTCCTTTGTGGTGGATTTTCATCCAGCTGCAGCCAAATATCAAAGCGATATCAAAGGAAAGCTACCCATTAATTAATTCAGACTGACTTCACAAAGCAAGCTGGAGCTTTTGCTGATATCTGATTCTGACAACTTCCTAATCTTCACAAGTTGTCATTAAGAGTGGCATTAAAGCGGTCTGCAGTCAATCCCGGCTCTCGCCCTATTGTAACCCAGAGATGGGCTATCTCCCAGTGCGGGGGGGGGGGGACGCACAAGGAGGGGTCAGAGTAAGCAACTTTGCTTCTTTACAGATGGAATTTGTGATGTGTCAGGGAATCTCATGAATACATTGCCTCTGCCATTCATGCTAGGAACGCTCACCCAATCTCGCTTGCACCCATTGCAAGTTGTGGCGAGTGGAAATTTTCTCTTCTGAAAGAGAAACAGGAGGGGAAAAAATAGAGAAAGAAAGGGAAAAAAATGAAGGTTATGTTTGAAAGGAATAATTGGAAGTCTGTAACGATCTGTAAGAAAGCATGAGTAGAGACTTATCGTTGATTTCAAGATAGAGAACACAGGATTCTGGGTTGGAGAAAATAAGATTGTGGGAAATAAGACGCTAATCAGAGGATAAGATTAGTTTTAAACTAAGAACTGAAAGTCAGGTACCTCCATAAGTGAGGCTTGTAAATCCACCATGAAAATAAACAGAACGCTCTAGTGTTCCCTGCCGCTGCCAGGATCTCTCAATGGGATTACAGCCGCATGCAGAGGCGCGAGGTACGTGACACCTTTGTATTTCCATTCAGCTGTGAATGGCTGGAATGATTGAAGGGAGTTGATGTTCTGGACCATCACTTGAGCAAGTATCCGCCAGACAGCGACTAATATTATTTTGTGGCCAATTCATGACAATACCTTAGAGGAAAATGTGCTGTGTTATTATACAGTATGCTCATTTCAAATATTGTGAGGAGTACAGAGAGGATAAACGCTGTTGCGGGAGTCCCTTGCCAAGCATCAACGGCAGCACGGGTGTAGATGGTGCCGTTATTTCCTCCAGGGCCAAGCACTGCCCAAATGCCAGTGACAAATGGGAACTGGTTTTGATTGTACACAGAATTGAGGATTTACCATTGTAAGAGGTGAAACAAAACTCAGATCAAGTATCAGGAAAAAAAAAAACAGTGTCTGTCCAATTAGAATAATCATCTAAAAGAAACAAAGTTAAATCCCAATCCTTAGAGGCATTTGGGGTAGGAAAGAATTAAAAAATGTGTGATAGGCAGTAATCCTGTATTGGCGTTAAGTCATTCGAGATGAGCTACTGGGTTTTTTCATCTCTCATTTCTGCAATTGCTAAGAAGTGAAAGAAGTTGCTATGCTTGTGTGAATAGAGGATCCTCCTATTTGTACAAAAATATATGATTAACCAAAAAGAAAGATGTTAGTAAGTAAGAGCTACAGTCAGTTTAAATGCTGTGCTTATATGCTTGTGTCGGGGGCTCTGAGGGTTGCCCAGGCAGGCGTGTCCCTATTCGTTTTGCTAAGAATGGCATGGACTTATCCCGGTCTAAAAGTGGTCTGATAGCTAGCAGCTCTCAGATCTGGCACTTGTCTGCCTCTCTGTTGACGCGAGAGCCAAAAGTAGAGGGTGTGACTTGGTGAAAATTTCTTTTCTGCACCCATTTCGCCTTCCCCTGTGCTTTCATTGCCCTCCGCTAGCTTCACCAAGGCTGCAACAGCCCTCGGGGTGCATTAGCCCTGCTCAGAAAAATAGCATACGCCCAGAAACCAGGAGTTCAAGACTTCCCAGTAGCTCCAAACGCTACCTTTGGAGCAGGTAGGATGAATGATGTGAGAGCTTTGAGCTCAGTTGCTTTTATCAGAGGACCTTCCTGATAGCTCCCCGTGGCCTCCAGCTGTTCCACCTGAAGCCATCCCTGCAAAGAGATTTCTCTGACCTTTCGGCAAGTCGCACATCAAGATGTTGCTCCTGGGGCACAACGCAGAGAAAACTTCTAATTGAGTAGAATAGTAATGTAAAGAATAAGTAAGAGAAGACAGATTTTCATATACTGGCATTTTAGTCACTAAATGAAGCATGTTGGTGCATTTTTCAGGGGAATCAAGGGGCTTGGTCTCTGGAAAAATGCATTAAGGTTCATATTTGGGGTCAAATGCTAGTTCAGAGCTTTGCAAATGGGTGGAGGCGGGTTGATTTTGGCCTTGCTGTTCCTGATACTGTCCCTTTTACTAATGAAATCTTAATCACAGCTCGGTCCAAATACCACAGCCAGCTGGAACTGACTCATTCTTCAAAAATATATGTTTCTGCTAATGTTGCCCATTTTTTTGTTTCTTTGTTTCACTTCACAAGCACATTAGAATTAAATACATTAGAATTCCTTAAGATTAACATTATGAATGTATACTGCATGTTTAGTATGAATAAAATGCTTTCCTTATCCCAAAGAAAGCACTGGCAAAATACATTAGCTAGAGAGATGCTAAAAAGTTAAAGAGAATGAGTTCATGCGAAGGGTGGTTAAAAATTCCGTGATTACTTAATGTGACTCTTACTGCTGTTTGTAATTGTATGCATGCACAAGTAGATGTTCATGTTTTGGTGTGGACAGTGTGTGTTTGTGTGTGCTTGTGGCTGGAGTCTGCAGTTATATTGTTTTAATAGATGGATCAAATATCCAGCTATCTTTTTTCATTCTCTCTCCGCAGCCAGATTATTTCACCGTTGCAGAGTATTGGCATAACACTGAGAGCTTTTATTTGGATGCTGATACTGGATAGTTGTGGAAAATTCCTGTAACTTCAGCTCATGGAGAGATTAAATAGAATTTATGAGCCATATCCTCATTTGGCGTAAAATATTATGGCTCTGCTGTTTAAACAATAAAACTGTACTGCTTACCCCAGCTGATCTTGGTCAGGAGTGTAGGATTTTAGATATCTTCATTCCAAACTCCTTTTCTACCTGAATGCTTTGGCTATTCCCTGCAATATTTAAAGAGGCATGTGTGCTGACAAGTAGTTCGAGGCTCATATCTGACCTTTGAAGAAATCTGGATTAATCTGTGTTTGGTAACAGGGAGGAATTTGACTGCAGGAGAGGTGAGAACTGTGAACCAGGACGTATTCTGGACTCAGAACTGCTCTGCATCTTTGCTAAGTGAGAACAGCAGCAGCTCCACATCATCAGTGCCAACTCTTTCTATAAATTGTACCCTTTGCTCTAATTTAAAAGGTAGAATTTCAATTGGAAGTTATAATTTCAATGGGTTTGGGGGCTTATTTTAGGCTTACCTCAATCACACTTTTTAGTTATAAGTTGTTCTTGCTGGTGTATTGTTATGCAAATCTGAAAGCTTTCCAACAAGAATTTTAAAAAAGCTTTACATTTTAAAAAATCTCCCATAGTCTAGAATTTGAGTTTTGCACCAAATAATAGACTTTAGTTTCTGTCAGAAGAGGAGATCGAGTGCATTGTTGGATCAAGGTGACCTTCCATGCCGCAGAGCCAGGCAGAAGATCCGCTCACTAAATGAACAGAGAAATCTGTGTTGTGAAACCGAGGGAGTGGTTGAGGCTGATTTCTCTCTTATTGAGTGAAAGACAAAAATGGAGAAGATAAGTGTAGATGAGATAACATTGTGAAAGAAGCAGAGGACCCCTGACTGTGCTTTCTTACCTTTCTGAAATGCTGCTGTCGCTGGTCATTTGCTTTAAAGGGTTATTTCCCGAATTTCAGCTTGGCGAAGGTAGAGGATATCGCTGAGCGTAATCACATGGTGTTTTCCCAGAACATAGTTCACAGAGGAGACAGTGCATGCAAGCTCAGAACAGTGTAAATCTTAAAATAGAACTTCTGCAAAACAAGCATTCAATATCCTGGTAGCTGTGCCCTCCATCACAGCCGAGTTTGTGTTTTGCATTACAAAAGCTGTTGCGTGTTTTTAAAAACCTTTCATTTAAACTAAATTTCTTCACAGTCACCAGGAGCCTAAAAGAGAATTTATTTTGGTTTTGTTTGAGATTCTGGTTTTGGGGGAGGAGGAGAAGGAGGTAGAGGATTGCTTTGTTTTGTTGATAAATTTCTAAAAGTCGTCCTAGATGTTTTATGTGGAATGGGAGGAGTTTCATGTGGACCAGGCTCAAACATTAGCATCCTAAAATGGTGCCCACGGCCTGAGCTACTTGAAGATTTCCATCTGGCAGCAGGAGAGGGTTTTTGAAAGGTGGGAGCATTGTCTTGAGTCTTCAAAGATCCTGAAGTCATAAATGAGAAGGGCAGACTTCTCTGAGCATGCCATCAGGAGTCAGTGCTTCCTAAGCAGGAGATTTGACTTTTACTGGAAGAAGCAGCCTGTAATACACCTCTGCAGACTGCTCAAAGTAAGGAGAAGTGTCTGCTGTGCTGCCTTCCTCTTCTGGAGTGGTTAAGGGACCTCTGTTTCGTTCCCATGGGAAGCCTTTTCATAGACAATGAGATAATAGTGTGTTTTGGCTTTGCTTTGGTTCTCATTTCCAAATATTAATATGGGGGAGTGGAGAGGGGTGGTGCTTTTCAATCTGAAGGAGAAGTACTCCTTTTTAAGTCTCAACCTCCTGTTGACTTCTGGAAGCCAACGCCTGTCTGGGGAGATGGAAGAAAGTACGGCTTCAGAACACTTGAGTCACGTCCAGTGAGACGTTGACTGTAAGGCTTGTGTCATGCTGGGAGCTGAGGCCTGGCATCTGAGGTCGTGCTGGGCCAATCCCCCCGATGCAGCGCAAGGCTGTGTTAGTTATTAGCTCAGGTCCCAAACCCACGACGGCTTGGCTGACATTTGGTTCCCCCAGCTATCCTGGATCACTGTTTTGGGTTCTTACGTCACCTCTTGTGTGAAGTACACCAGCTCATTAATGCCTTACCTCTGCCTGGTGATAAAACTGCGAGATTTTGACGTCAGAGACTTGGCTTTGGTTGTGGAATCACTTCAGATGAAGCACATGTAGCCTCTGGGCCTTTTTTTCCCCCCGTCATCTTCCTTTCTGCTAAAAAGAGACAGCAGCGCTAAGCACCTTGCGATGGTGTTAGGAGGAGAAATCAACGGGAGTGTGAGGAGCTCAGGCTCTGCTGCGGCCTGGACAGCCCGGCTGCCTCCCCTCGGACAGTCGTTCCGGGCCATGCCGTACCTCCTCACGTGACGCTAGGCAAATCGCCGCTTCACCGCGCTTTGTTTTCTGCTCAGAAATGTGGGCAGTAATTTTTGCTCCTCATGGTTACCTTGAATGGGTGTTAAAACTCAGTCAATTAATGTCACGGAGCAAGTTTTGTTATCTGTGCCTTATCGTTTTAACACAAAGGGAAAAAACCCCGCACTTCGGCATGCAAATGTCAATTGGCAAAATGTCAACAAAAGTTATTGCTGCTGCAGATGAGACGGATAACTCTTGCTGTTAAAATAATATCTGGTGTTTTGCTCAGATGTCTAATGGGTTTGCTTTTTAAGCATGGATGATACAAAATATCCCCAAGGCATTATTCCCAACAAGATATAGAATCCCACTTAATGTCTATTTTTAGGATTGAATAGGTTCTGTAAAGGCTCATTTGTTTGAAGAAAAGATAGTTAATCACTTTGGCTGCCATGTGATTTTGAAGAGAGAAATTTTGGTCATACCTCCCCTTCCTTATCTCCACTCCGTTTGGCTCGCGCGTGTCCTGGAGTTGCTGCTGTTTGTGTGGGTGGTAAGAACTGAAGGAATTAAATAAATGGAGTAGAACTGCTAACAGAGCAGCAGTAGTTATTTGTACATTAGGAAGTGAAGTTGTCACTTCCAAGACTGCCAACTTTTTCATTTCTATATCAGGGTACAAGTTTTAAAGTGTTAAAGTTAAAGACTGAGTGTTAGAGCCTGATTAGTAAATGTACGGGAGGAAGAGCAGGATGCGAGCGTGGCTGCAGAAGGGATCACTGGAATATTATTATTATTATTAGTATTATTATTATTATTATTATTTTAAAGCGCACCATTGTTTTTAGTCACTCAAACTAATGTTCACTTTAACGTGAATTTAAAACACAGTGTGTAGTGGATTGCAAAAGACTGAGTTGGAAAGCTTCCAAAAGTCATTGAATTTCAGCAGTTTTAATGTTCTCCAGTAAAATAAACAACTTGTTTTAAGCAAGCTATATGCTTGTTTCTGTGCTCTAAATAGAAAATAATGATGTTATGCATTACCGCATGAACTATATTTGGCACCCATCAGCAATATTCATTTTCTCCTACTTCTCTCCTTTCCTTCTTCTCTCCCTCTCTCTCCCCCCCACCCCCAAACATGCGTATGTATGTCTGACAGTAATCTACGAGGCCGAGTAACAGATCACATTCCTCTACTAGTGAAATTGTAAGAATACCTAACACAGTTTAAATCCCTTAAATTGGGATTTATGAAAGGATGACAGGAAACAATCTTTTGACTGTGCCATCACTCAGGCAGTTACAGCTACTGCATCGCATTTATTTGTGAGGGTCTGTGTGATGGATGCACGTTTGTGCTCCTTTCACCGGTGAATAAACTGAGGTAAATGACTTAACCCAATACTGGGAATCCAAAGCTCTGCCATGCCGGTAAAGCAAGCGGGACCACAGCGTTCCTGCGCAGTATGTGGGCATATTTGGGGAGCGTGCCAATGGGCTAGACGCTGTTCCCACTAGGCAGTACGGATAAGGGCATCTTGTTTTGAGAGGAAGAAGTCTAGCCATGTAAATGCAAGCTGTGCCACGCCACTTCTCTTAAGAGCCAGAGAGCGGTCCCTTGCCTCTTTTATTCACTAGTATTTATTTGGCTTCAGAGACTGTCCACGCTTCCCAGAGAAGTTCCCCGAAGCTGTAGCCAGATATTGACTGTGTAATTCAAGTTAGTTTGACCCTAGAGAAGTCATTCTAAACAGTTCCTTTCGAAAGGAAAATACACCTCTTTCACTTCTGGGAAACTTGTATTGCTTGTGAGTCACAACGGTTTAAAAAAGCAAAACCAGTTGGCATTGAAGTGATGTGAGAAATACGTTCAAGAGCTCCTCCAAAAGGATCCTACTGAAAAACTTGGGAGCTAAAAGCTGAAATGAGGTGCTGAAGAGTATGTGTAGAGGTGTCTGCATGTAATAATCTTGAAAAGCAGTCATCTCTGAAGATCCCGAAAATCATTTAATTCTCTGGTGCTTATGAACCATTTTCTCTTCCCCCAGTCTTTTGGTAGGTCAGTACTTTCCTTCTTGAATTCCAGACTCAGTGAAGGTGTTCAGGAACATGGCAGGTAGACATTTGGGTTCTTCTTTTCCTTGGACTACTGTTCTAATTAAGCTGCACTCACTAATTGGATCAGGAGCTGGGGGAAAACTTTAAATTCGTTCCCAGACTAGAGTTAGGCAAAGAACATAAATTTTTTCCCACCGGTTTTCATGCTGGTGCCTCTTTAGGTGCTTTTCTTCTCCCGTGCCCTTAGCCTGTCCCTGCTGCTCCTTAATATTTTCTTCCTCTTTGATTTTCCTATTGGTTCCAGAAAGTCTATGGATTTATAATCCTTCCCCTGAAAAGAATATTAGGATTTTATTAAGGTCTGACATCTCATCTTCTCTCTCTCACATCCTCTCCTGCCATTTTACAGTTCTGAGGTGTACAAAATATGAAGGAAGTCCCCTTTGGCTTCAACCATGATTGATGCTAGCAAGAAGTAAGTCCCAAAGTGCTAGAAATGACAAGAAAGACAAGATGGCATAATTTAATCTTATTGCAGTTTGTTTGGTTTGGATGTTACCCAAGTAACCCAAGTTTTTCAAATTTACCATTTGCTTGGGGCAATTTTTAGCTCAATTTTGTGTTGTGTTTGCCCGTGACAGTCTGTGAGGGTGACAGGTAGGTGACAAACTGAGCTGAGGTATGGCTAGAAACGTATAGCCGTGGCAGTTGGCAAGGAAAAGAGGAAGGGGATGGGTCTAAAGAGGGCTAAGAGCTCTAGAAATCTGCTGATGGCTTTAAAGAATTGCAGAACGATGACAAGAGGAATGGTAAGGTGTGAAGAGTCATGGATAACATCCTCCACACTCACCCCTTGAGCTCCCGTGATGTAAAGTCACGCTATGCTTAACTTCAGAGGACTTTTAGGAGATGGTCTTTGATGGACACACTGAGCTAGGTGAAGGTATGGGCAGGTTTGTATTTGTGGTCCTTTCCTTATGAGTGGTTTTCTTTCCTCAAAGCACGAGGAGTGATGGGAGCAAGGCACAGGCAGTCTGCAGTGGCAAGAATGGAGAATAAAAGCTGCTAATAGATGTAGTAATCATGTATGAAGCTGTTTTTGCAGTGGACCATAAAATAATGATTTTTCATCATCTAATTACACGGCCAGAGTTTTGGAGGTGCTGAAGGCACCTGAATTTCACAGACTCAACACAGCTGCAGCAAATCGAGCCCATCAGCTCCTTCGTCTTCACTGAAAGGCATTTCCTGCTTTTTCATCACCAAAGTCCTCTGTAAAACAAACATACTCACAAAATACCTCTTCTTAAACCAACCGATACAGGTCATTTGTAGGCTGCCTCAGCCTACAAACCTTGCTTCATTTGCAGAAATGACTATTCACAGGAAGTCTTTATCCTACCTCAAATATCTGAGTGCCCATTTCTCTTCAGAAAATGGATGGAAAGCAGGTGCCCAGAAGCCTTTCCACCAAATACGCTGACAACTCTGAAATGAGATTTAAGCAATGGCTGGTGATGCGGCGGTGACTCGGAGCGTGCCAATCCCATCCTGGTCCATGCCTAGAGACAGTTCTTCCCCATTCCCCCCTAGTGCTCCGGGCTTCAGATTACACCTGATTTGAAGCATCCCCTGACTAAATAAAACAGGCCATAAGCTGATCGAGTCGTGCAATGTGCAAGCACACAATAGTAATCACGGCTAATGACTCTGCTAAATGCCAGGCTGCACACACCTCCTTGTTTGGTGTTTGTTTTGTATACAGAAGGTAACATCGACTGAATAACGAGGATGCCAACTTACAGATGGGGTTGTGGAATCGTATTTGACAGCCGATTAGAGTAATCTGACAGAAATGATGACTTAATCACCACGACAGACTCCAAATTCCCAGATAGAATTCCACCCAGGTTAATCTAATTTCCTTGCAATATTTTTGCCAGAAATAGACTCTTAGCCGGCTTGTTTTCTCCCATGCAGATGTCAAATGGCTTTGACAAGAATGTAAATAGGTAGCGTTATTATTGTTGAAAATATGACTTTGAGGCTCTAAAGCTGGAGAGGATGCATGCCTTTGAGAGATTTTTGGGTTGCTTGGCTGTGTTTTTTTCTCTAATGAAGTCGTATTTACATATGGTGAGATGTACACCGGAAAAGGAGGGAGGAAAAGAGATGTAACTTGTCAATTGTAATTCTAGGCCATGGCTCGGTCCTGCTGTTGCCCTCGACATAGCCAGCAGCCAGATTCCCATTGATTTCAGGAGGATTTTCAGAAGTGCATGTTTGACAACTGTTTCTTTCCCTTTTGGGTTCCTGTGGACCACATCAGCACCTCTGCTTGGGATGCGCCCAAGGAGGAGCGGTGACGTGCTTGGCCTCAGGCTTTGCGTGGCCTCTGTGACAGCGCAGGCAGGGGATGGAGGCCTTGCTTCACTGCCAGCGCTGCCGCAAGGCACCGCTCAACCTTGGGCAACAGCCGTTTGCCGGCTCTCGGCTGGGAAACTGTGGCGATGGTGTGTTTTGAGACCTGTGGGAAGAGAGCATGTATAGGAAAGGTAGGTCATGCCATTACTGCTTGCACAACTGCATCCCCCTGAAGCTCTCGGAAACATTGCCACAAGAGGTTATTCCTTACAGACCGTTCTCCGATCGGGTTTTGATATCCCCGTGCGCGGTGCTTGCCGGGGGAAGCTGCCCACACTCAGAAAGAACCTGCCTGAGAGCTGCGTTGTTCTCTTTTGCTATAGCATCTGAGCACAGGATGATGTTAATGTCTATAAATTATTTACTGCAGTTACTTTTCTCGCTCTTGCCTACTTATTAATTGCAACTGTGCATTCGTAAGTACTGTGTTTTTATAAGCAAAGCTTTCTTCAGGCACAGAAGAAAATGTTTCCTGTTTTTCTGTGTGACATGACATACTGAGAAATCACTTACCTTGAGATCCATAAGTGTTTGGCTTTGTGATGTATAGCTACAATAACAGCTTTCTGATAAGACATGAAATCCTTCATTTCAGTAGATGACATGATTCTAGTGGGTGGCATCTAATTTGAAACAGGTTTATATCATCTATAATCTTTTGGAGGGCCTCGGAAAGCGTAGCTATTTTATTATTTTATAGCCTGCAGTTATACAAGCAAGATATAAAACGCACAGATTATTTTCTCTTCTACTCATCCTAGAGTGAAAGGATAGTACCTATTTAGCCCTTATCTCTGCCCCTTTAATTTTCTTATTCACTGCACACTTCTCTGAGATTCATTCTTTTCTTTTCTTTTCTTTTTTACACTTACGTTTAAATATTTTATGGGTAGAGAGCTTATAATATGTATTGTCACGGCAGTTGTCTCTAGAGGTCAGCAATGAGCTTAATAATGAGATGCGAACCAGTGACTCTGTAAAACCCATTTCAGGTTATAAATGGCATGTTTTATTGAATTTAGTGTTAAAGGTTGTTAACGTATCAATTGGTGATGGTCAGGGTTAAACAAGCTTCAACACGAGCCCTCTCATGTTAGGAAACTGTCGGTAACGTATTTTTCCACCTTCCTCTTCGCCGAAGCCATGTTTGTTTATCGCATCCATTTTGCCATGGGTATTCTGCGGTTTAAACCCTCCAGGCTTGAGCTGAATCTTTTATTAGTTTGGCACCAGTGTAAGTTTGTTAAGCACAACAACATCACTCCTGGCTTCGACTTGCTGGTGCGAAGAGGATTTGGACCGTGGGGTTTTAGCAGGAACGTTTGAAATCAAGTCAAAACCCAGTTGAAGTGTCTTGTTAAATCTCGCCTCTTTCTTTGTGAACATAGCAGATTACTGACTTAATGAACTTGGGGTAATTATGCATAACAGAAGAGGATGATTTCTGATGTGGTAACTGTGTTTGCCAGGTAACACTGATCCTTATATGGTGTTCCTTGGGCTGCAAAAATAACTTCTTCATATGCATTTGGTCTGAAGTTGTCTCCTCTGGTTCAGGCATTTTGAAAAATGAAAGGTTTTTAACATTGTTAGGTTTGCCTTTATACAAAATATCTCCACTCAGGGCCATATAAATGCAACTGGATAGCGAGATGGATTCTCTGTCTACCGTAAGGTCTGGATTTGGCTTGGGTTTTTCTTCTATAACCTCATATCCTCAAATTGACAATACTCAATTTTCTTTCCTCTATTTTCTCACCACTCCATTGCTCTGCAGAGACATCAATACCTGCAACAGGCTCATGGAGCAAGTTACACCTTTTTTCTTCTTTCACTTTTCGCTTGCTGAGTGGACGTGCTGCATCACATTCCCACGAATTTAAAGTCTCCTGTGGTGCCCAATGTATTGTTGATGCCGGGATAAATGTTAAGCACTAGTTAAAGAAGATGGAGTACAATAGAAGTTCCCTTTTTTCTATAAATTAGATCGAATAAGAGTGGTGGCAGAAAAGTGCTGGGCTATTAAAGTCCATTTGGGAAACAAATGATTCAAAGAGAACAGAACTGTTAAAATTGAAGCAAATTTATGCATCCTGGTGACTACATCCACCTTGTGACTTTGCCTTTTCCTTAGGGCACAGTGGGGAGTTTTGCAAGCAGTGCAAGGAATGCGTTGATTTGCAGGGCTGGGAAGCATTCTGGACTCGGAGTAAATCTTAGGGAAACATTCACAGCAATATTCTTTATTTTCTAAAGAATCTAGCAACTGTGTCCCTGGAGGTTAAGTGACTCCACCAAAAGCAATGCAGATTTGGTTTTCTGTGCTGCTTTGAAAGTGTATTTGATATGAGTACATGGATGTTGTCTCCTGCTCAGCTGTTTTTGTTTCCCAAAGTTTGCCATAATAGTCTGTTATTAAAAAAATGGAATTGCCTCTGGCATTTTCAGGCAATGCTCAGCTCTGCTGCACTGAAAAAATATAAAAAAGCAGAAAGAGCATAGATTTTTTTATACGCTCATGTGAAATGGTGAGGAATTGCTGAGGAGAGAAAAGGCAGTGGCCCCGCTGCTTCCAGAAGGTTTGTACAGTTAAATCCCAGCAATTCTGCAGAGCCCTATGGAAGAAAACAAAGAGTGGGGTTTTTTGCAATCTTAGACGTCTACTACATTGAAACTCAATGTGGGGTCAATTCTTAAGGCTTTTTAGAAGCTGTAACAAAATTTCCCTGAATCCATCACAGTGAACATGGGGCTATAACCAGCGTCCAGTGGAAAAGCCACATGCTCTGATCGGAGGGAGTTCAGCTGTTGTGGGGCTGCTATTCCTGAAACAACAGAAAACACCATTTGTAAAAATTTTGTTGTAGCTAGGAATAACTGAAAGTGAGGGGAACATCATGGACCTGTTGGAGCGAGTCCACAAGAGGCCACGAAGATGATCAGAGGGCTGGAGCACCTCTCCTGTCAGGACAGGTTGAGAGAGTTGGGGCTGTTCAGCCTGGAGAAGAGGAGGCTCCAGGGAGACCTGATAGCGGTCTTCCAGTACCTCAGGGGGGCCTACAGGAAAGTCGGGGAAAAACTCTTCAGCAGGGCCAGTTGTGACAGGACAAGGGGGAATGGTTTTAAAATAAAGGGAGGTAAATTCAAATTAGATATTAGGAAAAAATTTTTTACACTGAGGGTGGTGGAACACTGTCCCAGGTTGCCCAGAGAGGTGGTGGATGTCCCATCTCTGGAAACATTCAAGGCCAGGTTGGATGAGGCTCTGAGCAACCTGATCTGGTTGGAGATGTCCCTGCTCCTTGCAGGGGGGTTGGGCTGGATGGCCTTTAAAGGTCCCTTCCAACCCAAACCATTCTGTGACTCTCTGATTTAGTCATGAAGGCTGAGGACGCATGACACTAAGTGTGCCGAGGCTGCCATGCCATGTACAACGTAACATGCTGCACGCAGGGATTGGTTTCTCTTGCGGTAAGAGGCAGATGGATGGAGGAATAAGTTGAAAAGGAAAAAGAATAAGGAGTTTTTATGGAAGCCAGAATTGTGCTGTCTTGTGATGGAAGCTTTGTGAATGAATGTATAATGTATTCTTTAAAAAAAAAAAAAAATGAGATACTAAACAGTTATAGGAAACTATTATAGGAAGCACAAGCCTCTTCCTCTTCAGTCCTGAAAGAATCAGCACATGTTTTTTTAATTACAAGCGAAGTTCATTTGTCAAACCCAACTCCTCTGAGTATGTTTGAAATGCTTGCTAGCTCTTAAATTACTTGAAAATTCCATCTCGGTTTTGGCAGTGGTTGAGCTCAAGGAAAAAAAAAAAAGTTGGTAAAACAGAAACCAAGCATGCCATAAAATAATGAGGGCTGTAACTTTAGAGGTCTTCTGAAACTAGATACAGCAAATTAAAGTTTTGTAGGAGTCCTGTGGGACCAATGATCTATTTTTTTTAATCTTCTTGGTTATAAAATGCTCCTTTACCTTTTTTTTTTTTTCAGAAAAGCCTATAATATAGTGTAATTTTGAATTTATAGCATTTCAACATGTTTAATATTAATCATGTATCTTTTTAGCCCTTCATTAAAAACATGTTTCTTGATTTTTTATGACTATCCAACCTGCCTTACTCTTTTTCATTTTTGTTTTTAGATGCATCATCCTATTCAGATGAAACCTGCAGATAGTGAAAAGTCAAATGGTATGTCTTTAATTTATTTTTTCTTAATTGTGACTTTCTCTAAACCAAAGCAAACACAACGTTGTGAGAGTTTTTGCTTTATTCTTTGTGTGGTGAAAATTATATGAGGCAGTTTCCCTACACCTGACCTGCTGGGGAAGACGTTGACCTGCTCTGAACCCTCATTTACCTTCAGCTTTAAAGAAGAAAGGAAATGTTCTGAAAAATGGTCTTTCTTGTACCTGCTGTATGTCATAGCCTACCTCACTACACACATCTTTCCCTTGTGTTCTCCTAGCAGTGAGCTGATGCAGGAGCACCTAATATTGATAAGATGGAGGTGGAATTTTAGTGGTGAAGAGAAAAAAAGAAAAGAAACAAAAAACGTTCCCGTGTTAACAAACTATGTAAGGAGCTGATGGGCCTTTAACATTTGCCTAAATTTCCTTTTTATAGAATGGCACTGTTCTGAATCTGAGCCAAATTTAGGTTTTAATTATACGCCTGGTTCTGAACTGGGAAACCCACCTTGCAGGTCTCTGTATACTTATTCCTCTCAACGCTTGTAAAATGAATGCTATAATGACAGTAATATCCATTCAGAATACTAGGGTGCTGCCTAAGTGGGTGTATATGACATGCAAAACAGACGGCGTGCTAAGTCTATTAAACATGCCAGGTTTGTATATTCAAGGAAATAGGATAATCGGATGGTAACGCAACCTGACTGTGTGTGATTCTTTAAAAATATATACATGTGTATATTTTGCCCCTTGATTTGTTCCTGTAATTTTCTAAAATACATGTTAAAGATATCATCTGCCTTCTTAGATTGCAAGAGGTTCATTTTCCCATAAGGCCCACATAATCAGAGCTGGTTCCTCCAACAGGCATCTTTGCACCTCATTAATTAGTAATCAGGGCAGAAGCCGTGCACTTAGAGATCTGCATACCTGCAAATGTAAATTATGATTGGGCTCTAAATCTCTCCGCAAGGCTTTTTTAAGGCTTCTTTTTTTTTTGCTAATTGTAGTGCATCCCATTTTCAAGCTTCTCCAAGGGTTATAAAGTTTGGAAGGAGATTAAAACTTCACATTATGCTAGATTTCCTATTACGACAACTTTCAAAACAAAATTGGCCACAAGCACAGGAAATTTGAGCCATCACCCATTTGTAAGGGAGTGGTGTTCTCTCTCTTGGGTTGAGTTTTAGCAGTGATTTGTTACTGGCTTTGAATGTTCAGAAGAGAGGCCAAGGCACCTACATGGGCAGGAGGACCAAACTTTTCAAGAGCCACTGTGCTCAAGGAGAACTTTGCTGTTGGAATCCAAAATCCAAACTCCACTCCCTAGTATTTATTGTGCTTGCAGTGGGGAATATTTTCCCTTAGGTATAGGAATACTGGCTTGGACCTTCTCACCTAAGTAGAGCCTCCATGGGTTCTTTCAAAGATAAACTTTCTCTCAAGTTCCTTGGCAAAATAGAAAAATAAGAGGCAATAGGCCAAAACAGACTCCCAGTGAGTTACTTTTTCATTGCCTGAAGTTTTTCTTCCTAAAGGAGCTTGAACATATTGGCAAAGCGCTAAGGGGAATTGTGCAAATTCTGTCTTGCTCTGCAAATAGCACCTGTTTGGAAATCAGGTTGGACTGGCTCTTGGCTGCTGCTGTTAGGCTCGTATCTGCATGACACTCCTGTCTGCACTGTGGGAATACTCTCTTATTTTCTTATACCTATCCCTAGCATAAAAATCTTGAGGGATTGGCTTTTTTTCCCCTTTTTTTTCCTGCCTTTCTTTGCATTTTGGGGAAAACACATTGACCCATCAGAGGTTGCAATTGTCAAATTGCAATATTTAAAAATTTAGAATTCTGGGGGGTGTGGGTACTTGTGTTAGGCATGTTCTGGGGGTGATGAACTCTTCTTTTCTGACGACTGGGGAAACAGAAGGCGAACTAATACTGTAATGATGGTAACAATGGTACAAGTTCTCAGAAAGACAGAGTGTAGACGTGAGATCCATCAAGGAGGTGAGAGTTTGCAAGCAGTCTGGAGAGCCAAAAAGAGAAGGAACAGCAGCGTGAGGGATGTGGAGGCCTGTTTGGCACGTGTCTCCCATATGCTTCAGGCTATCCATCTGAGGAGGTACATTATCTGTGCCAACAGCAAATTGTAAACTGTACCTCTTCAGCCAGATTGGTAAGTTCAAAGGGGAAAGGAAAGAAAGCGTGCCAAGGCATCTTGATTTTCATGATTCGTGGTGTCTGAGTTTTTGAGGAATGCTTGAAAGCCTTTGATTTCTGAGTAGTGAGAGGACCCTGCTACGTTTTGTAGGTAAAGTGATGTTTATCAAGTTTCAAAGAGGTTAAAGACATTCTCTTGGACAAAATTACCGGGTAGCTTGTGGGAAGATGTGTGAGAGAGATTTAACACTCATTACAGTCTTTCTAAGCTTGCACATGTTTGTGAAGACTTGGGAGACCTGTTTGAGTTCCACAGGGAGGAAGCAAAGGTCCCTTCATTCATCTAACAGAGGTTTTCAAAGAACAGTGTTTGCTGTGTGATGAGATGTCCCCTCCCTATCTTGAGTCCCTTGTAAAATGGTCAGAATGAGCATCCAAGGCCAGGAGTACCAGGATGGAATGCTCCCTCTTCTCCAGTACTGTTCCTGTCCTTAGGTGTAGGCAACACTTCCAAAACCTGTCCCTTAGCACAAAAGGCCAAGCTCCCCTTGTCCAAACTGGGAGACGGGTATGGAAGAGGTACCTCCTGCACATTTGACTGAGTGCCTGGGCACTTCTGCAGGATTAGGACTTCATTAGGAGCTTGAAGATCTGTTTTCTTCTGAGTAGGAACTGGGTGGCTGATAGATCTATGCAGTCATCTCCATTCTTTCCCTGTGTACAATAGTTCATGTGTCTGAGTCATCACTGCTCACGCAGATGAAGCACCGAGCTTTTAGCAGCCAGAGTTGATGGAGAAAGACTTGCCTTTAGATCTAATTAATTTTTCTATCTGAGAAGACTCTGAAAAGACTTTTATTGTTGAGAAATGTAATATCCCTGAAAGATCTTCAGATGATGAATTTTGTAGTGTGTCCTGTTCTGATCACCCATTAGGTCTAGTCTGCCCACCTTTATATTGCTAGATGAATGTTTTAACCTATCTACAAAGTTTTGGTTAAGGATTACCTGCCGGAAAAGCATAATTTCAAGACTTTGAAGACCCCACCATTGCTAGTTTCATCTCAGCTGTGATGTGGCCATTAACACGCTACGTTAATATTTCTTACCTTGAAATGTTTCTTGCATCAGGATTTGAATACATTTTTAAAATAGAGGGAGGTAGATTTAGATTGGATATTAGGAAAAAAATTTTTACAATGGGAGTTGTAGAACTCTGGAACAGGTTGCCCAGAGAGGTGGTGGATGCCCCATCCCTGGAAATGTTCAAGGCCAGGCTGGATGGGGCTGTGAGCAACCTGATCTGGCGGGGGATGTCCCTGCTCCTTGCAGGGGGTTGGACTAGATGACCCTTGAAGGTCCCTTCCAACCCTAACCATTCTATGATTCTATGAATACTTTCAGGCACATATCCTGAGGACAGTATGTTCTTAAATGGATCAAAGCATCACCACTTCAGGGAAAATAAAAAAATTCTCTATTTAAAGAAAAGGAGGGGTGGCATGGGGGTAGCTGAGTGATCTTATAATTTATTTTTATTTATTTTATTAGTGAAAACTTGAAGAAATAATTTTGATATTCTAAGTGGCAGAACTTTGCCGATTTGGAGGGAGTAATTAAATGCCATATGTTAGCACTAACACATAGAAAAGTTGATAATTAATGCAGGCAGCTCCAGATCCAGGTGTGACTTTGACAGATTGTGTGCAAGGGTTTTTCACAGGCTTACAAATAGGGATAAAAAGTCTGTTTTCCCCACTTCCCTTCTGGATGAAAAAAAAAAAATTATACATAATTAACTATTTCTTGATTTACTCAAAAGAGAAGGCAGCTTCTGGATGGAAAATGCAATCTTTAACAGACTGGAATCCTCAAAAATGGGATATATATATATGTATATATAAAGGGATATAAATGTGATATTTCAGGACAGAATTTTGGGGATTTAGAATAGAGAAAATGAAAGTTTGTTGAATCTTCAGGGAGATTTCCCATGATTATTACAGCATTTAATTCTTTTGTAGCGTACGGAAAATAATCTTTACTCCTTTATTCTCCTGGGTTAGCACAAGCGATCTAATGCAGCCTCCAAGAAATGCTCATTACTGGAGCAAATTGAGTAAAGCTAAAAAATTCGACCCTTCAGGATGTAATTCTGCAAGTTGTAGGGCTGTCAGATGGCAGGAGAGTCCAATTTGGAAAAAGCCCTCCCAGCAGAGGCAGACTTCATCTCAGGTAACTTTTGATGGCTAATGTAGGTCTCTGGCTTCAGACATGGTACCTAGGCACTCGTGCTAGTGATTGCAGAGGGAGTCTTGGTGGAGTTGCGACAGCAACTCAGCTCATCTGCACTTTGTCGTGCAGGCTTCCTGCATTCAGGCAAAAGATTCCAACCCCAAATCCAGCAGGCTTAGCGCTGGATGTGTCGCATTAACTGCCCGGGCAACATAGCTGACTTTTTGTTTGTAATACGTTTGGATGGATTAGAGGTGAATCCCATGATTATTTAATCGAGATGCTGTGCAGTTTCACACCTTCCTTCATGTAACTAGAACTTCAGACCTTGTTCACTGTGACCTGGATGCTTCTGCTTCATCAGTGTGGAGCACTTAGCCACCCCGTCCTACTAGCTGCTTACGGATGGTTGTAGCTACTTCATGTCCCCAGAGTGGTGGAAAACATCCAGAAAGTACAGCTAAGCCTATGAGAAATAACTATATGAAACACTGACCAAAAAAAAAAAAAAATAAATTAATTTTCTGGATTTTGAATTATTGGAACCTACCCCTAGTGTGGGGAGAGGCGATTATCATAGAATCATAGAATGGTTAGAGTTGGAAGGGATCTTCAAAGGTCATCTAGTCCAACCCCCCTGCAAGGAGCAGGGACATCTCCAACCAGATCAGGTTGCTCAGGGCCCCGACCAACCTGGCCTTGAATGTTTCCTGGGATGGGGCATCCACCACCTCTCAGGGAAATCTGTGCCAGTGTTCCACTGCCCTCAGTGTAAAAATTTTTTTCCTAACATCTAATCTGAATCTACCTCCCTCTATTTTGAAACCATTACCCCTTGTCCTGTCACAACAGGCCCTACTGAAGAGTTTCTCCCCATCTTTCCTGTAGGCAGTGAAATGCTTATGAGATATGTGTGCACAAGTGCTGACTCTCATGCCCTGTTATGCTTTCCCCCAGCCTTCTCCTGCCTGCTTTCACTGCCCAAAGCACTCCCAGCTCCCAACTTTGTCCAGTCCCTCAGACCTCACTTATTCCTCCTGTCCTTGCAGTTAGAGCTCAGGACATCTATGTGTTACCGTGACAACCAAGTTTTGGGAGTTGGCTGGAAGGTAACATCCCTATCTATTGTCAACAGTGAGGGAGAGCCTCCTGTAAAACAAGCCGTTCCATCATGCTGGAAGAGGTGAGATCAGTCACTCTTTGGAGCTGATCTCTTGGCGTTGACAACAGCCAGTCATTAACATTTAGACTGAGACTAAGGCTGGACATCTAAACTGTAGATGTCTAAAGTTAGGCAAGATGGCTGCCATCCTTTCTCCAGCCAGCAGTGGGTAGCACCTTTCCTGATCTCAACGCTTTGTTGGATCATGCGCGTTTAACGTTGGAGCTCCTCATTTTACAGTCTATGGGAGCCACGCAACAGGCACGGGCAAATCAGCAGCTTGGCTGATCAAAAAGGAAGTTTGCTAACTTCTAAATATATTTGACCCATACTTCTTACAGTCCATTGTCTATTTGATTCTCAAACCATGCCTGCGTGGCAGGTAAGAATTCATTTCAGAAGGAAAGAAGTGGCTGACCAAAACTGCAGAAACAAATCCAGACAGCCAGTCTTACGGAGGTGAAAAACCATTGCTTTCTCTGTGTGAAAATATATCCTTCAAAACTCTTTCAGCCTAATAATATCAGATGTTCTATCAGATGGAGTGAAAACATGTCATTTCGGTCCTGACAATTGTCCCTTTAAATGTTTTTTATGCTGGGCTCCTAGCCAAAAAAAAAAGAAAAAAAGAATAGCAATTTTCTTAAGCTTCAGCACTGATCATCACTGACTAATAGCACTGAATGCAGAGCACGTCATCGTATCAATATGTTTTCTGTACTCTGAGCATTCTTCCTGAAATCTGCATTTTTAAGATGTACAGTACATGGGAGCTGGATGTTTAATTTAGTATAAAATCACCCTCCAGCTGAAAACCTGCAAATCATGTTAGTTAAATGACATATTTATAGGTTTACTAGAGAAACTGAAGGAGGCCGGTGGGGAGTTTGTCATCTGCTACTCTTTGGAAAATTAAAACGAAGGCTTGCTGTTTGCATCTGATTTCTTTTGAATTTCTGTGTGAACCTCTTTGATTTGAGTCTTTGTCCTTCCACCTAAGCGGGACAGAAGGCACCTCCTTTGGGATGGAGTGGCAGGCATTTGTCTGACTCAGCCAACAACTATTTTTAAGAGAGGGTTGGGATCTAATCACCCTTAGGGTAGACCTGCACATTGTATTTCAAGCCTAAAATCAACCCAAATTTAAACTGGCTGGTACTAGCTGATGCACAGGTAGAAGTTAGAGGTTCATACCACAGAGCAGAAGGCAATGATGAACCCGTGCTTGGCACCAAGGCTTCTCCCAGC
Source organism: Tetrax tetrax (assembly GCA_009806455.1). Lineage (NCBI taxonomy): Eukaryota > Metazoa > Chordata > Aves > Otidiformes > Otididae > Tetrax > Tetrax tetrax. The sequence continues at coordinate 194,799 of WHYT01017064.1, read as the reverse complement.
CTGACCTCGGTTTGTGCTGTGGAGAAGTCCATCCCTGGCAGCCCAGCTGGTGCCTCATACCCTGTCCTGACCCTGGCCATGTGTGTGGCATTGTCGAGGGGACAGGCTGGCCAGGGATCTTCCTCAAAGACATTACTCAAGGCAATATGGGAATTGTAAGCGGCATTCTTTCACCAGCAAAAGTGACTGCCTAGACTCTCCTTGTGCCTGTGAGCAAGGCATTCAGTTTTACCATCCCTCAAATAATTATATGCAGCATCAAGGCCAATTGTATATTACAAATCAGATGTAAAGTTTCATTGTAAGCCATAAATATGTATATACACACACACACATATATATATATATAAAAATATCCCAACTTGCAGGTCTTATTTGCAATCCCACATGTTCAGCTCGTGCTCTGGTATAACTGGCTCATCCCATGCGTTCATCGTTTGTTAACCCTTTCTGGAGGGTTAACCTGCGTGTGGAACCTCAACATGAAGTGCGAATGAAAATATTGCATCTTGAGGAATCTCTGCTGAGGAAAACTTCTCCTGGGTGTTAAATTTATGCCACTTTTCTTGGAAGCTTGTAGAGTGAGAAGCTGGGAGCGAATGGGCTGGTCTGTGTTTTGGATTCTGAAAAAATGCACGGTATTGGTGCTTGCTTGTGTAAAAGCTACAAATTCTTTTTAAACTCAGCAATTCTAAGGAAAAACTACTTCAAACATGATCAATAAACATGAATCTCTTCTTTTTATTGTTGAAATTATTAAATGCGCTTAGAGTGCTGAAGTATAACACAAATAAAATCCTGTGAAAATAGATGCAGATTCTTCTTCCTCAGCTGCAATTTATTCCATTTGACAAACTCGTGCTAATACAGGAGAGCAAGCTGGGGAGCAAGGGAAGATTTTTGTTTGTTTGCTTGCTTTTTTTTTTGTAAGCCCAGAAATGAAAATACTTCATTATAAAAATAATTTGCACAATAATAGAAATAAGTAAGTGTACTACAGACTCTCTGGAGTAAAGCTTTCCTTCTCTCCTTGCTTCCCTGAAAACTCTGACAGTCTGCTCATTAACAGTGAATTGGATTTACATGCAATTCCAAGGGAAGAAGAAAGCACTGGTGTATATAGTGTATAATAAGCACTTAGATTTTTTGTTTAATATAGATGGGAGGGTGCATTAAAATTTTTAAGCCTTTCCAGGGTGAGTTAAATTTTGATTACCTGTTTCATTTTTGACAAGAGTCCACAGCTTTAGTCCTGTGAATTTGGGTTTGATTAACAGGGCTGCATGTGTCCTGTTGCAGCTTTTGCTGATTTTGATGACAATGCAGGCAGAAAATATTCTACCAATAATTCAGGTAAAGCACCTTTTTCATGTGTTTTTTTTTGCAAACTCAGCATCATTACGAATCAAAGGGATTTGGCTCTGGGAAAGTATTATGCAGCCCTCTTGTTAAAGTGATGCCCTAGAATCTGCCGTGTGTCCTCTTGGAGGAGAGAGGGCTGTGTCAGTCTGAAAAAAAAAAAGCAGAAAAATTTCATGCATTATTTTTCTAGAGAAGTGGTTACACATCTGCCTTTCCAGTGCCACGTATTAAGTTTGCTGAAATTGAAAGCTTCAGATAGGAGCCGCTCTCTCAAAACATTTCTCAGGAATATTTTTCATTAGCTCATATCATTACGCGCACAATCCCTTCTTCACCCTCACCCCTGTCATGATTTCTTTCGTACGTGAGGGAGGCAAGGAAATTTATCTGAATTAAAATCTATGCACAGATATCTTTACAAGTCTCTCTAGCAGAGGATGCTTTTCTTTTAGAAGCCGTGATGAGGAGGCATATGCAGAATGACTAAGGCAGCCAATTAATATGTTATATAAACAGCCAGCACCACTAGAAAAAGGAGAGAAAGCAAAATGAGAGATGTGGGGTGGAGGAGGAAGGGGGGAAGGGAGGTTGTGAGTATAAAGTGTTTGCCTTAGGACTTGTCTTCAGTTACAGAGCCAGACTCACATGACTGGAGCTTGGTTTGATGTGGTAATGAAGCATTGATCACAGGAAAAAGATGAAATGGCCTTTGCTCATTCATTATTTTTATCTTCTAGCTGTGGAAGACAGAAAATTGTTCATAGGAATGGTTTCGAAGAAGTGTAATGAGAACGATATCAGGGTGATGTTTTCTCCGTTTGGCCAGATAGAAGAATGCCGAATCCTTCGGGGACCGGACGGGCTGAGCAGAGGTGAGTGTGCAGTCTGTAAAGTCTCTTTCCTTAACTGCTAATTGGGAGCTATATGTCACAGCCAGGGTAGACGTAGCCGCTGTCTGCAGCTAGAGGTTACGCTGTAATACGTCCCACGTGATGAAGGTATCCACATGAACTTTTCACAGTGACTGAAATTATCACCTTTTATTTCCAGTGTCAGAAAGGTCTCGGCGCCAACATATTAACTTGTGTTATCGCCCTGTTTGTCAGCTGGAAGGGCTCCTTTGCACCCTAAGAAAACACCCTCAGTTTTCTGCTCTCACAAAATCAAAGATCCTTCCCTGACCCTATTTCTGCTTTGTAGCATAAGGCCAAAAAAAAAAAAAAAAAAGAGGACTGTAAATGACTGCTTGAAGGCATTCAGGGTCATGGGAACTGGCCCACGTTGTATCGATATCTCCTCCATTCCCGTGTTTTCTCTAACTACATGCAAAACATAGGTCTGCTGTAACTCAGAAACAAAGAACCTGAGAGCTTTGCCTGGACAAAACTTTGTTAAAAAGTGCTTTTAAAGCTTTTGCCTCTATCACAACCCCAAAACCTGGGCAGAGGTGTTAAGCAGCAGCACCAAGAGCGGTCAAGCGGCTGACCTGAACTTTGGAAATGAAGTGCAGCACAGACTTCAATAGCTGGTGATCCCTTTTGAGTGCAAAAGTGCCTTTTGAGGAAAGGCTCTCTGAAAACAAACTGAAAAGAAAAATAAATCTATATTGATGACCTAGGCTGCATATTAACTCCATGGTAGATGGACCTGAAGTTATTCTCAGAGCGTGAACCTTCTCAAAAAGTCAGTGCCGGGTGGTGCTGAGTGGAAAAGGAAATAGTGGCAGTCCCATCCGTCAGCGGGGAGGGATGCTGTGGTACTAGCCATGGCCATTTAATGGCACGGGGCTGAAGTAATTTTAAGTGTGGAGCTGTGAAGAACATCACTTCTGTTTCTATAGAAATAAAAAAAAAATACATAGAAAGCACAGTTTATGCATTTTATTACATTTTCAAAAGGCATAAAAAAATAATACTGCTCATTTTGCATATAGATACAGGTATAGATATTTTTCTTTATCTGGATCCATAGCTGGATCTACTTGTTTCCAGCAGGCTGTAGGATCCGCAGTATTTTGTGCAACAATTTGTGTGTGAGTTTTTTTGTTTTGTGTGCAGCCTAGCTTCTTTAAAATGCTTATAAATTTCAGCAGGGGAAGTTGCAGCTATTCCTGTATTTCATGGTGCTGCTTGAAAGCACTTACGGTACTACTTCTGAATAATAAGGACTTGTTGAAAAGACACTCTAACAATAAATAGGAAGCCTCCCCAAAAATTACACACTTAAATTTATGCATGCTTAGTCTGCGATCTCAAAACTTTTGGGGCTGGGATGCAGCAGTCCCTTCAGGCAAGAAGAGCCCCAGGATCATGACTTTTGCCTTGGGGTTGACTAAGGGAAAGCTCTGGGGCTGGTTCTGCTGCTCAGTAATGAATGTTAACTGATGGAGTCGAGTGCTGTCATTATCTGTCTAGACCCAATATGGAAGCAAAGCAAATATTTCCGATTTTCACTGATATCACTTTGTAAATAGCACAGGGAAGGGGTGATGGAAGACACAAGTGGGAAGGGAGCTAAGGAACTGCTAAAATAATAAGATCTAGGCATCAGATGTTTTGAGCCACCAAAAGATTTAATTGACTCCTCAGCATCACTCAACACAGAAATGGATCTTTCCTGGAATCCATAGAATTCCCGCTGTGTACTTTTATTCAACAGGCACTGGGGGTAGTACAAACATAGAAAAGCTGACTATGAAATCCAACAGAGGAAGTAAGGGTAGTGGGGTAGTTTTGTTCTGCCATAAATAGCAATCTCATGATAGTCAGAAGCTGAGGTTTTTAAGCCATCTCACCAACGTATCAGGCAGGGCAGTGTCATCTGCTGGCCAGCAAAGCCATAGGGTTAATGTGCTGCTTTCTCCTGCTGGAGGCTGAAGATTTCAGTCCAGGTAGGTCACACACCAGTAGTCATAGCAGAGCTATCCTCTCTGCCACTCGGGTTTATTTCGGTCACAATCACGACTGATATTCTATGATGCCCTCATACATCATGCCTTGTTAAACTTGAATTGCTTTCTACACACCCGTGTTCACACTTGAAAATGAGTTCAGCTGTGCCAACCAGGTTTTCAGGCAGATGTTTATCAGCTTCACAAAACCACCACTCCACGAGAGAAGGCAAAGTGTTGGGAAAATGGCTGGTATTGCAGTTGAAATGAAAAGTGCTAAGGGAGATTTGCAGTAGCGGGAGCTTGGCTGAAAAAGCACAGAGTGAAAAGCTGCTTCACCAAAGCAAGAGGGAGAATTTATACAGTTAAATCTTTGTAATGAGTTCCAATACTTAATGAGTTTTAATTCACCTTACCGTTTCCAGGATGTCAATTCCCTTTGCCCCAAGCAGTATTTGTTTTCTCAGCACCCCGTCCGGATATGCTTCCCACCCAGACACAGAGGGGTGAATGAAAAACAGTCGCTGTCGTAGAAAAACACTGCCCGCACCATGCCAGAGCTCGCAGAGCTCTGGAACTCAGAGTGCTCACAGCAGTGAGATAGAAATATTGTCTAATAAACTCAGGTTGGCATCTCAACAAGTGCACATCATGGTATCTCAGACAAAAAAAAGAGCTTGAAAAGTATATTCATTGGTATTTATGCCAACTTTCAGGCTTTCTTAAAGGGTTCAGGAAATAATCTTTGTTACCAGCACACAGTTGCAAGGAATAGCTCCAGATTACATTGCTCAGTAGAACAGGTTGGATTTGTACTGCTTTTTTTTTTTCTTAATAAAGAGTAAAAAGCTTTCAATTTACTTTTAGGCCATGTCTACAATACAACAGCAACTTTGGTGCTGGGTACGGTAAGGGTCTGCTGTCAACCCACAGGCAGATGTAGGGTTGTAGTGTCCCACGTGGCTCCAGCAGCAAGGAGGAATCCCATCCTGTGGCATCAAGGGAAGATGTAACACTTTGTGATGAGTGTGATATAAGTGCTAAGACAGAGAGAGGGAGAGAGATTGAACTGGTTGTTTCTGTTGGAGTTTTTAGCCAAGAGTTGACAGAACTTTAATAAAGTCGCACCCGTTGCTGTCAACACTGATAATGGACCATCAGCATTTCCACTCCAAATTCCTATTGTCAGCTGTTTGAAACTCATCTGTAAAACAAGACTAAAATAATGATACAGGGCTCCACTGGTGGAGCAGCATATTTTAAAGAAACTGAGATTTTTTTTCCTTGAGTCTTTTTTTTTTTCCCCACTGTTGTTCACTCTTGCATCTAAGAAATAGTTGTTGTTTATATCTGTGACTTGTTATAGTCCAGCCAGCTACAAGAAATAGGCAGCAACCAAAAGGCATTGCCTTCTGAAGGCTCTGGGATAGTCCCTGTGAAATCAGTTGGCTGGCAGAGAGTAATTGCTAGCTGCGAAAAGTATTAAAAAATAAAAATACCCTGTTGGCTGTAGAGATAAAGAAACCAGAGGCTCAACAGACATGGAGGCTGGCCTTTGCTTTAGCAGGGTTCATGGGACTATCTAAAGAAGCTTTCCACTGCCTGTACTGTATTCATTATTCAAAGAGAAGGATTCAGCCTGCAGGGTTGTTTAATCCAGCACTTTTTCTGAAGAGCTAAGTATGCTTTACAAAAATTCATGATTGTGATATCATGTGCTAAGCTTCATTATCATGAAAAAGCAGAAGTGAACTGCCTCAGCTGATTAAGATTTTAAATCACTTATTGTAGCCTGCTTAAGGAAACTTTTAGACCTCCGGCCCCCTTGCACTGTGTAATGTCTACGTGGCCACAGATGCCAACGCGTACGGCCATGCAATGATAGCTGTGTGCGCAAAAATAGCCAAAAATACCCACATTTGCTTTGTAGCTGTGCCACTGATGTGCTGTATTGACCATCGGTGAGTTGGCCTCTCATCTTCTCTCTGTTAGCCTGTTCCTTAAAAAAAAAGGATAGCAATGCTCCTCTGTTTTTGCAAAACGCTTTTTTTAGATCAGCGGATCAATATCTCTGTATCACTCTAGGAATTATTGCCATTCGTAATGAAGATAAAAAAAAATCCTCTTATCCTTATCACAGGAGCACCAGGCAGCAAATTATTCTGCTGTATTGCTAAGTGCAGATTTGTATAACAGATACCAGAAAGAAGTCAGCTGGGTTAATAGCATGCACTGGAAAAACCTGCTAATAACATGTACAGACAGTCAGATATACCATGGACATTGTGGAAAAGCTCCAGATGCATATTCCTACACCTTCTAGGCTCCTAATTGTATAATTTTTTAACAAAACATCACCAGGCACTTGGGACAAGTGAACATTTCTGCAGACATTGATTATGGGGATTTTTTTTTCTTTCTTTGCTTTTAAGAGCAGGTTAGAAATGGCACGGAGAGTTATAGCGTGGTGAGGCAATTTAATTTCATGAAAATTCATTCATAAATTTCAGATTCAGGGGTTTTCTTGAATGAGCAAAAGAAAATTAGTATTTGCATCATAATTAATTGCGGTGAAGGCTAGGTGAGGAGGTTTTATGCCTGTTTGTTTTTCCTTATGGATTTTTACTGCTCCTCTCTGAGCTGAAGTAACGTTAAGTACCAGCTGTGGGAGCAGCCTGGGTGAGGGGCCACATTCTGACTTGTGTGTCAGTAAGGGAAGGGAAATGTGGGCAGTGGAAGTGCTGTATTTTTAATTGCTCTTCAGGAGCACCTCCATGCCTTAATTCTTCTGCTGTAATGTGGTGACATTTTAATTTTTTCCAGTCACTATGGCACAGTTAATTTTCTTTTTCCCCTGCTGTAACTCTTTTGAAGTTGGGAAGGAACAAACACATCCAAGTGACCGGCATCTCTGCTGGCCCTTGGCCAGTAACCCTACATCTCAGATCTCCGTTACTGCATCTTCACAGCAATCCCTCCCCGGAGGGATGTCTGAAATGAAGTAATTTGCAGGAGTTTTTATTCCAAGAAGAGGGCCATCGAGGCTCTGTTAGAGAATGTGGTCTTTGATACCCGTTTGATTTTGGGTTTGTGTAAAATCCAGTTACTGAAGGCTGTACTTTGCAGGGTGGTTAATTGACTGTCCGGTTAGAAACGCTTCAAGGGAACCGTGAACGTCAGGAAATTTAATATCTTGAATCTGTCATCTGGTCAGTAGTCAGGATAAGTCAGTAAAGCCAAAGAGATGAGGTGTGTTTACAGGACGTGCCTCTTGTTGCCTTCATGTGCCTGATATGCACAGCTTTACTGTGGTTTTGTCAACGCTTTCCTTTGGGCTGGCTTGTTGGACCTAGTCTAAGACCTGCCATTGTGTGTCTTACGTAATACTTAATGGCCAAATAATGATTCGATGTCTTAATTTGTGGCTGAAATTTATTTTAACCACTAAGACAGATTTTTGTGTGATGTCTTCATTAAAAGGCTGTTTCCCAGGCTGGTCCTTCCTTCAGACTGTGCTATATTGGCACAGCGTAGAAAAGGGAAAGTCTACTTTGTGATCTCAGCTAGAAATATTTTAACACAAGTAGAGCTTATTTTTATCACGCTTCAATTTCCATAGCTTTTCATTTGAGCCTTATCTTTTCTTTAAATAGAGGCTTTCATCTCAGCGGATCCAAAATACTTTTTGCAGGAGTATTTTGGCAGCTTTTCACTATTGTTTCTTCCCAGAAAGTGAAGAAAAACCTTGTTTACCGTGAACGGGGAAGCTGTAGTGCAACCGTTACACCACCGGCTGCGCGGGCACCATACGTAGCACTGCGATTGCTCAGACGGCTTTGAAAATCTCCTGAGCCACCTTCTGTGTCAGAGGGGTCACTAGATTTTTTTTTTTTTTTAATTGATTATATCTGCCTGTCTTTCATCTCCAGAACTTTAAAGCCATGGTTTTTAAGTGTCCATTTTTAACTCTAGGCTTGATTCAAGAATGTCAATGGTTTTTGCATTTCCCTTTGGCTTCATTGAGGGTTTAGGAGCTTTAAAACCTCTGGTAGACCACGGTAGTTTTAGGTGGGAGGTTTCTGTATAAAATCAGACCCCTTACCTTGAGACCTCCCTGCTTAAAACGGTCTACTTCACTTGCAGCTTGCAAGTATTGATGTTATGTTGGACTGTGTGTGAACTGCTGACTGAACATTTCAAAATAGTCTATAAAAACAAGAATCAAGTGAAGCGGGAGCTGAAATGGGGCAGTGCTGAGCTTTTTAAAAATATTTCAAATAATTCAGTCGCTCAAGCAGCAAGCTTTAGGTTTGGGACAGCACAGGTCGAGGAGGAAGCTTTTCTAATTTTGCAGCCTCTTCAAAATTCTTTTACGGTTTGGGGTGGGAAGGGGCTAAGGACCAACCCTGTGAGTTTAGATGTTCTCTCAGCCGAGACAGCCCATGTGATAATGTGCTCCAAAATCTCCTCTGTGACAAGCCTGGGTGCCTCCCTCCAATTCTGCCTGCAGGAGGAAATTACTTGGAGCAGCCTTTCCCCATTCAATCATTTTTCTGGTATCTGGTGAGAAGGCAGCCTTGGAGAAGCAACTGAAACTCTTAGACCTCCTTTCTGCCTTCCCTTTTGTTTCTGTTAGTGATCCCTGACATTTTGAAATCAGAGGTGATAAATAATTGCAAGGTGACTTGCAGGTTGTCTGTATTTACCAAAGGATATATTTTTTTTTCGTGGTTAGGTAGCTGATGGTACAAAACGAAGTCATTGCAAAGCATTAGCTATAGAAATAGCCTCCTCTCCGCGTTTTCTCTCCCAGAGAGCTCCATAGCTCCAGTAAGAAGGGAGTGATTGAAGTACCGGGACTCAGGATGGCAGGACAGAAATAGTATGCTTGTAGCTATTGGACCAGAAGACCTCAGCCCACAGCACTGCAAATAATGCAATGTTTCATAGGATGAGGTAAGAGGCCACAGAAATCTTTCTTGTTTCCTTGCACCACGAGGCATGAAATCTGATTAGTCTTGTCCTCTTATAATGGTGATTTACAGTCCTAAAGCTGGCAGTGTGTTCCCAAAAGACAAGCAGTATCCATGAGGTATAGTGAGTGAGAGTATGCTGCAAAGGGTTTTCCCAACCTCTTGGAAACCGCCGCGGCAAGAGCACAGGATGGTCCTGGCAGAGCTCATCTGGCTTAAACAAGTGAAATCCAGTGTCCTTAGACATCAACTTCTGATTAAATTCTAGATGCCCAACGCAACCATCCTCCAGAAGTGCATATGTAACCCATGTAGGAAAATAAAGGTACTGCCATTGACTGTGGCAGAGTATATAAGCATCTCAGAACAGCTTTTCTGGATACCAAAATTCTGTTTGCAAGTTCAGTGGCTGAGTTAGACGGACTGAATCCTGTGGAGGCTTAGTTCCTCTCCAGCGTGGCAGTCTGGTCATGAAAGCAAGGACCCCATGATTCACAGATGATAAAATATATAGGGTCTCATGTTTCACATATAATAAAATATATGTGCATACATAATAAATATAAAAATTGTGTGTGTGTCCCTAGGTTTGGTAGCTGAAAAAAAATAAGCCCTGTGAATACATGTGGCAATGTCTGAAAAGATGGTTAAATTAGCTAGCATTTAATTGAGGTTCTTGACGGTAACAACTGAAGGTCTAGGTTATCAAATAATTTAGAAATAAGATTGTCTACTGAATTTTTACCTCAGTTATTGAGGCAAATTGGATATTTACTGTGCAAATGGCCACTGTCCATCGGTGGGAAATGGCCTGTCGACTGGAGATAACAAGGGCACCTAACCTTGTAGCCTCTGGCTGGCAAACGGTAATTAAAATGCAGTCCTGTCTTCTCTGTGGAATGCTCTTTCCAAATGCTCATATTCAAGGCGCGTAACCTCATTCATCAGGCATTCTCCTTGCCTGGAGAACAACTTTCTTTTAAATTGGTAGCTCACTATACGGCACTTTACAGAGATCTGCTACAAAGGTCTTTTCACCCCACGACAAAGGCAACGGGATCCACGCAAAACGGATTTGGGCTGAGGAACGAGGAGGGAGGTTTTGCGGTAGCACTGGATGCTGAAAGTACCCCACAGCTGAGTTTTATGGTTAAAAAGAGGAAAAGTTTAAGGGAGATAAGAGAGAGTCTGCTTTATCTTGAGAGGAGCACAGCTTTATTTTTCTGCTGATTCACGTTTCTATTGAGACCTCCTAATTGCAACACCTCTCAGTAAGTTACTTACAGCAGTGCTGCTGGGCAGAAATTGTGATAAATGCATAAACTGTGTCTTACTGGTTTTTGTTGACATTTTACATTCTTCTTCTGCATTCCAAACCTCCATTCAGTAATTGTCACTATGGTACGCGCTCCTGGATAATGAGAGCGAAAGAAGTGAATGAAGCAGTTTCATGACCATTATAAACAATATTATTCAAGGCTCTGTATGGGATTTCTTGCCTGCCCTCCAGTATATCTCTCTGTGTGCTCGTCCCCCATTGAATTTGCAAGACAATAAATGAAAACCCTTGGTGTTATTTCCTCTGTTAATGATAATAACAGAAATGTTTTTAAAAGATTACTTGGAGACTGGTGGTAAATTTGGGCCTCTTTAATTTTAGTGCAAAGCAGCAACATGGAATCTAGTGGAGGTACTGGAGTTTATTTACCCTTCCACTGCACATTTTGTCTAGATTGCCATACAGAAAGCTTGTTTGTTACATCATTTTCTTTGAGAGAAATTGGTTGCTGAATAAGAACAGTATAGCAACACATAGCGTGGCTACACAGCAGTAAGACATCATCAGCTGTCATGTTACCCACGAAATACGTAGAGTCACAACACTGCCGTGAAGTTTGCGCGAAAGAATTCTGACTTCCGATGTTGTCATGCTCACTTCTCAGTCAGAGGCACATAGGCCAGCTTAGGTTCTCTTGTATCAAGGGTCTTTACGTTCAAGAGAAAAAAAAAGTACTGCATGATGCAAAAATGCATTGACTTTATTTTCATGACTAGATGTAGTGCTTTTGGGTAATGATCAGGCATTGCTTTCTCTTACTGTTGTTTGATTAAAATGTGAATACAGTCTTGACTTGATAATCTTACCAGGTATTCATAGAGCAAAAAAAGAAAAGGTATTTTATGCCTCAAATTGATTTGTATAAACCAAACAATCTGTTGCTTGTTGGATTGCAAAATGGTTTATTTTGCCCATTGGCCACAGGGGCAACAATATTGTATTTTTGATGCCAGAATGTAGCTTTCATGCATTAGCTCTAAAATGACAATATGCTTTAGCCTCTCAGTGCTTAGATTTGCTTCATTTGGAAATCTTTTAAGTAGTAATAATAATAATGTTTTGAGGAAATTGAGTGGAACACTAAATTATTCTCTGAAACCCAAGTTCAAACTGTGCAAGGCTAAGGGAGCTGAAAATCAATGCACTTTTAAAGTCATTAGAGATCACAAGTGAAATAAGTCTGTGTTGCTTTAGCTAAGCTTTTAGTGTGCCATGGTATTATTACAAAATCAGCCTGAATCTGCATTAATTTCACAGTCTTTTTCTTTAAGATGCCCAAGGGTGCACGAAGAATAAAATTTAAATCTCAGAAGGCAATGTTTTTATTAGTCAAAAGGGCAGTGAGTCATGCACTGAAAAAGTTGACCTGTACCATGCCCAGTGTAGATATGACTGACAATAGTAAAAGGGTGGAAAAATATCCCAGGCATTAGCCTACTGGCTTTTCATTATGATTTAAAAGGCTGAAGAGGGAGAAAAGTGATTTTTTAGTTATTCATGCACTTAGCTTCAGAATTGTTCGAGTTGCTGGTAGCTTTCATAAATCAAAGAGTTATACTTGTACCTAGGACTTGGAGAAACAAAAATGGTAAAGATTTTTATTTTTAATATGTTATTTTCTTAAATGTTGAGATTCCACCTACATTGCTGAATTTTGTCTGAGTCTTTTCACACCTAAGCAGAGGGTACGCAGTGGAGTTTTTCCTCATCCTTATTTGTATGGTTGTTCTTGGTGCATCACAGAAATATGTGACTTTATGGGCTCCTTTAAATTAGCAGTTCAGCTGCCAGTGATGCCAGTCATTTATTCACTGTCCACAATTTACCTGCACAAAAGCCATAGCAAGTAATTGTAAATGCATGGTCTGAATAGACTAAACTGTGCAATCCAAAATCTACATAAAAGCCTTACTTATTTCAAACCCTGTGGCTAAAGAACAAAAACAAAAACAACAACAACAACAAAAAAAATTAAAAAAAAAATAAATTGAAGGAAAAAACCCTTTCTCCTCACCCATCCCCACCTAATTTTTTTTCTTTCATCTATGGTCAGATTAGCAAGTCAGCACTGTCGATAAATAAACTAGAGAAGTTGTTTATTTTTATGTACTACTGAGAACAGTGTCGTCTTGTGGCCGTTCTCGTAGACTGTGTTGGTTTAACAAGCGTCCAACCCTTTTGTCTTGTTGTTTTTTGTCTTTCCTGCTCCCTGTCCCCTTGTTCCCACAGGCTGTGCGTTTGTCACATTTTCTACAAGGGCAATGGCACAGAATGCAATCAAAGCCATGCACCAGTCTCAGACCATGGAGGTACAGTACTGTATCATTTGCCCTTTCTTTGTTTTCTTTGTGCAAATGATTGCGAATGGTAAAGCCATGCTCTCCTGGACCAGATCAGACACATGACAATCACAGATTTAAACTTTTTACCAACTCACTCTGCCTCTCTTTGTGAAGCTTGTTTTTCTTGATGACCTGAAAGCGCACAGTAAGGTTGCTGTGTGGTGTCCAAACACGGCTCTTGATCCTGTTTTCAGTGGCATTCAGCAGAAAACAAAAACGCTGTGAATACCACTCCTCAGTCATACTCAGAGTATATCTGATGAGTAAATGACCTTTAATTTTAACACACGTATCGCCAAAGAAAAATCTTAGTTCCTTTTAAATAGATGTTTAAGTGTTGTGGTTTGCTCTGCTCTGAGAAAAAGCTCAAGAGATTTAACCTGGCCACGCTGTGTTACTAGTGCATGTGTTTTTCTGCAAATAGAATCTCTTTTTAAGTTAATATAATTTCTCCTTCTTCATGTAGCCAATAAAAATGCTAATGGTGACAGAGCGTATCAAAGTGTGGCACTTCTTGCAGAGCACTGTCGTGGCTGGCCCCTCGCAAGCAACGCTCTTCACGTCCTCCCAAGCTGCCTCTATGGCCTCGTATTTTATGACAACGAGCAACACGAAACTTTAAACCTGCTCACTTAATGTGAATGCAGCTGCAGGCTAACGATCCGTTCATTGGAGTGGTTATCGAATGTCACGGCTTGGCTGGCAATCTCAAAACTTTTTTCAGTCTGTGATTTTTGTCATGGTCTTTCAGAATTTTGCACAAAAAACCGCACAAGTATGAAGTCTTTACTTACTCTGAATCTTCTAGCTTATCATTGGAGAGTGCATGTTATACTGTATTATGTATACTGTATCTTTGTGTAGTGATGATTTTTCTCAGAGGTGACATTGATGTTATGTGCACTTGTTTCTTTTTTTTTTTATTTCTTTCTCCACCAGGACCTTTCAATTTTTTATTTTTTTTTTTTCCCTCAGTGATTTTTCTTTGCAATGCTCTAGTCTCCCAAAGCATGCTGGGTGCTAAACAATCATTATTGCGTCATGTCGTTGAGCTGCTTTGTGTAACAAGCCAAGGGGGAGACCAGGGGCGGGAGGGTGGAGAGAGGAGAAGAAGAAGGAGAAGATAAAAATCAAGCCAGTGCATGAAAATGTCACTAACTGTTTCCTCTGTACTACAAGTAATGATATCGGCATTGCAAAGCTATTGTCTTTCCAAACATCACGTTTGAATTTGGTTGAGCTCTTTTATAATCAATGTGTTTTCTTTTCAGTGCAATGCATTTTTAGACCCCGAGTATACAGTTTTAGATGAGAGTCTGCCAATGAGATGAGAATAATTGGACTGATCTTTACTAGAAAGCTGATGTTATACAATCTATGCAGTCTGACAGTATATTGTGGAAAAAATGCCACTTTGAGTCTCTGAAATAATACTCGTAGTAATTTGTCTGCCATGCACTGCTCCATTAATTCAGATCTATATGTTTTGCTGGGTTTGATTCCAATATAAAGGAGATGTTTATTGGTAATACTGTGTTTTACCTATATTTTCCATGTGGTTTAATGTATTTTTCTGTCTAACAAAATGAATTTTACACAGCTCTGCTTCAGAAGATGATAAAATTAAAGAGATAATACCTTCCAGACAAATTCTCCCATTTTCCTATTGCATGCCGTACTCCAAAGGAGGCTATGTTTTGATGTGATACTCCCATTGACATTAGTTCTGTAGAATAGTTACTCTTGAATCAAAATACTTCTCAACACCTTTAGAGGAGTCATCAATGAGATCCCCAAACTGGCAAAACAATTCCAATTATTTTACACTTTGAACATGTGGGTCTTTTTGTCAGTTTTGTCTTTTTTTTGTCAGAGAGTCCCTTCTTGGAGAGAAGCACTATACCCTCCAGCTCTGTGGGTGAGGGACTCAACAGAGTCTGTACAGCCTGTCTTGCCAACACAAAGCAAAACGCGAAGACAGCACCCGCTGTTGGGAAGAAAATGGCACTAAATGGGGTGGAGGTACCGTGCCATTGAACGAGGAAGGGAGATTGACCTTATGTATGTGCTGGGAGCTTCCTCTCAAGATAGAAAATGGAAAAACATAAATCAGAAATCATTCTTTAAGCAAAAAAAAATTTTGCTCGCTTTTGCCCAAGCTCTTCTAGTGGAAAGTTAACTTGGGTTAGCTGGTGTTAAATCTCAGCTCTCAGCCTGATAGAGTGGTTCTCGGACACTTTTGTTTTGTGTTTTTTGCAAACAAAAGTGGACTGGGAGGATGATATGTAGTACACAATTACATTTCAACCCAATTACTGCACATTTTTTTTTTCTGATTTCATTATTTTCAGTTCTTTGCCATGCATCATTGACCAAGATGAATTTTCAAAGTGGGCTAAGAAAGAACAATGAGGATGTTATTGTCCAGATGAACACGTCTCCTAGAATAATGAATTCTCTTACTACTCTTTCCACCTGACTTTCTGACCTGGTTCAATTAACTGATTTTAAAAACATAATTACTACTCTAAGTTTTTGCTCTTCTCTCTCATTTCTGTGGAGTTTTTTTGTTTATTTGTTTAAGGCATTCAAACGCAGCACCAGTAGAAGATGCTAATTTGTTATCATGGAGTAAATTTGATGCAACAATAACAACCCTTTTCTCATATAGAGCCACTTGCTACATATAATTTCAGTCTTCAGAATGTTTACTGTCTTGAAAATGAAGTGATGAAATATAGAGCAGACAGTGGAAAAATAAATTATAGATCCATAAATTGCAGATATATTGTTTTTATACAATTTACTGACATTTAAACATTCATAAACTTGATGTCAGCTGTAGTGCTGAGTGCTGAGCTGCTGAACTAAGAACTGAAATAGCCATATAATATTTCTTCTTTTGAAATCCACTTCTGTTTCTTTGGAAATAGACTTGATTCTCCTGTACATCTGGTAGAAGGCAGTAGATTCTGCTTGTTTTTAGTCCAGTGCTACCCAACCTCATATTAAATACAAACAGCTTGCTTTTTTTAATAGTGAAACCAGAAAAATCTATATCACACCCTCCACCCCTTGGCTCTTTTTTCTTTTTCTTTTAAGGGTCTTGTTTTTAATATTAGTATAAAAATCACAGGAGAGAGGTAATTGTGTAACAAGCTGACTCCTTCATAATCTTTATTTGATTGCTGGAGTGGTACGTATCTCCTTTCTTCGTCACTGAAACGTTGAAAGACATTCTCACAATGAAACGCACAGGAAAGGAGCTGGAGGTGGAATAATAAATCACAAGTTATTATTTTCTAAGATAATTCTAAAGGAGCAGTATTGATGGGAGATCTACATACAAGAGATTTTATTATTGTGGTTTATTTCACCATTTCGTCTGTTGATTGTGAAAATTCTTATCTTTTGTCCTGATGTGAGGTTCTTCAGAGAAAAGGTACATGGCTGCTTTTTGTAAATAACAGAAGACAGGAACTTTTCTGAAGATGTTCACAGTGTTGTGAGAGCAGCCATGGGAAGGGTTAGGTTAAGTGTAACCCTGCTCCCCATCCCATGCTGTACACTCTGGCTAAAGTGCTGCTGTGTTTTTTGGACTTGAGTCACCTTTCACTCATACCATTGTGTTCAGTTTGAAGTTAGACAAGAAATTAGTGTAACAAAGCAGGACGGGTGGAGGGAAGTTATTCATTGGATCCTGTAAAGCTGGAAAACAGTATGAAATGGATTGACAGTTTCTATGACTCACAAAATGCTTGAATTAATTTGAAGAACTGAATCATTGCAGTATGTAGTTTGCTCGCTTGATTTGAAAAAAAATGAAGACTTGAAAGGTTAAAATATGAAAACATGTTTTTATATCTTAGTGGGGAAAGAAATAGAGCGAGAGTTACAGGCACATCTTTCATATTCACATCTCGTTCTCTCGGTGCCTTTGCCCAGGAATACCAAACCTGAAGTCCAAGGGAAATATCCAGCATACCTTAAAAGACCATCTGGTCCATGATTTCCTACTTCTTCTTAAGGGTCCCTCAGACGGGTGAAGAGTAGGCTGCAGACCAAATCTCTAGTTCTTTCTTACAGCCTCCCTGTTTCCTAAGGTGCCTTACAGCCCTCCCATGTCATGTAACAAGAGTCTCATAGAAGCAATAGAAGAAATGATGGCAATCAGGAGTGGGCTGCTATCACCAGAACTGGTCACTTTTGGTCTGCATCCTGCCCTTTGTTCACATCTCAAGGATGCTTGGTACAAAGCATGCCTGGGAGCAGACCACAGGCGGGTGAGTTGTCCTAGCAGCATCACCCTTTGTGCTCACTTGGGACTGAGGGTCCTTGGTATGCAAGGGACCAGTGACCCGCTGATGATGGGCACTGCAGTAAATCGGTTGCTCGCAGTCAATTTACGTAGAGTACGCAAGCCAACTGCACCAAGCGTAACCACACAGCCAGACCACGGTGCCAGAGCGGTGTTGGCTGTGCGTTCCCTGGCAGCAGGGATGTTGGACACCTCTCCCTTTGGCGATGCCTCGAAAACAGACTGCAGACAAAGCATCACGTCCATCTCATCAGCTGTGAAGCTTAATTAAAGAGGACTGGTACACTTTGCTGTCTCTGGCAGCAATTTTGATAGCTGGAAGGAAAAGAGAGCCTGAGGAAAGGTGTTTTATAAAGAGAACTGGGGAATTAATAGTTTCTCTGTAGCCTCTTTTCCTAAGAAGCTGAAAATCATAGTCCTTGCAATCCTACCTATGCCAATCACAAAGAGAGGGTGAGCGATCAGGTCATGCCGTTGCTGGTGGTTCTATGGGAGATGGCTGAGCTCATGGTGCGAGGGTGACTCGGTGTGATTTAACGCTTCTGTCTTTCCCGATCTGTCTAACCACAGGGCTGCTCTTCGCCAATCGTGGTGAAGTTTGCCGATACCCAAAAGGACAAGGAGCAGCGACGTTTGCAGCAGCAGTTGGCACAGCAGATGCAACAGCTCAATACTGCCACTTGGGGAAACCTCACAGGTCTTGGAGGACTCACACCACAATACCTAGCTGTAAGTCCATTTCAGAGGCAGTGGCTGTATTATTCTATATTTATTTTAGAACCGTGGTAAATCAGCTATAGTAAACTCCCTGCAATAAATTGCTAAGTCTTCCAGGATATGTAGCTTGTCTTCTCCTATATAAAAACAACCTCTGTATGTTTATCACAGGGTCTAAAAATAAATAACAAGGGATAGAATTTGAATAAACATATAAAGATGTGTCAGTGCTGTCCAAGGCAAGCATTTAAAGTTTACTTGTGCTGCAAAACAAAATTAGATTCCATTAGTTTTATTGTTCTTTTGAATGTTAGAGTCTGGTTTTTATAGCTGGAATCCAATTTAAGTTCTTCCTTAGGAGAGGACAGATAGGCAGCTGAACGCTGTAGGGGCCGTATCTATATGGTGCAGCCTCTAAACATGAATGTTGTGGTTCAGTTCTCTAATTTTCCATGTTTTCATTTGGAAATGGCTTTCGCTTTACTGCGTTGTCCTGTCAATGCTAAGCATGCGTAGTTCATACAGCCTCGTACAGAAAGCAAAGGTGGCAGGGGAAAGCAATTTGTTTCTCATAAATTTAAAATGGTGTTTTCCGTGGTCCGTTTGTAAGATGAGAAAGAGGCGTTAGCAGCCGCCTCTGTGGAGGAATCTGAAATCCACACTCGCGTGTCTTAGGTCTGGCATGGCCAAGAGAGACTCTCCTGCAGCACCGCTGAGAGGGAGCCTCTGCCTTCTGTGGCTCTGGAGTTGAGAGGTCTGGTCGGGCAGGTTTTGGATAATTTGGAGAGTTCCTGATGGTTCCAGGCTGGACAGATAGTTGCGTCCCTATATATGCACTGTGTATGCATAAATACATAATTTGTACACATACAATGCTTTGGTATAGCGATATAATTATAAACAGCAATTTACCTGGCAATTAAAAATATATATTAGTACTGAGGTAGGCTAATTAATACTGAGGTAGGCAAAATTGGTATATACAAATACCGGTTTAACGAGGATCTGTGTGCTTGATTCATAAAGATAATAAAGAAAAAACTGAATTCAGCAGGATCAGGGAGAATGGACCGTGATTGACAGAGATGAGTTATGGTAACTACTAGACTACAGAGGGTTGTAATTAGTCACGCTATGTTGGTTTAAATAGATTTAACACCTGGTTGTTAAAAAGAATAAATTGATTAATTGTTTTAAAGCAGCAATGTTATTGAGTTTCCCTTGTGTCTCTGTGTTTCTTAATAGAGATTAGACATTAATATGGATTTACAGCATTGACTCTAGGGATGTTCATTCCGACAACAGACAGAAGCAAGAGACTATATAAATGTAAAGGAAAGCATAAATACTCCAAATGTGAAATGATGGCTCATTTTAGTTTTATCTTCATTTGTTACTTTCATGTCAGATAGATTGCTGTGTTGTGTTGTTAATTTGCAGCTTCTGCAGCAAGCAACTTCCTCCAGTAACTTGGGTGCCTTCAGCGGCATTCAGCAAATGGCCGGTAAGTTAAAAACCACCTCATTTTGTTCCAGCTATGTTTTGTGTTCTTAAGCTATTGAATTCTGTACCTCTAATAATCACATTGTCGGGGCGGAGGGGGAGCATGTTGTGTATTAAATGTGGCAGATGTATTGGCAGGGGACAGCTCGTGGTTCAACGTCAATAGAAACACTTTCTCCCCTCTTTCAGAAACTGAAATTAAACCCAGTGGTCCCAGGTTGTGCAAACAGTTTGTTTTGCATTAGTCACCTGCTGTTTGTCCAAAGTAACCAATTGTAAATTGCAGGAGAGCTCTTAGTCCCTGCAGCCGTATCCTGCCCTATGAAAAGTGTCAGTAAAGCAACAGCAGGATTACGTTCTTATTTCCAGCGAGACTTCTGTATCCTGAAAAATGAAATTAATGGCAGCCCTCAAACATTTTAATAATAGGTAGTGAGTAAAAATGTTCTGACCTTTTTAATGAAACCCAAGATTACAGGCCTACCTTCAGTATGAATTTTCAGGCTCCTTTTATAATCATGGAAAATTAACTGGGTGCCTTTTTGACTTTGGCACCCTAGTTGCCAAAATTACACAACAGAAGCTTTTATGTAAAAGTATAATCTTTAGTCTGGGGGAAAAAAAAGAAAGAGAGAAAGGGAAAAAAAAAATCAAAGTGTGAGCGGATTTGAAAGCCAGCTAGTTGGAGGGTTTCTTAGTAATGAGCTGTGTGCCAGTAGTAACTGATGTGTAGTGATTAGCAAAAGGTCACTCCCACTGTGTGACCTACCATGCTGATACCCTAACTTAACATGATGCTAGAGAAGGCAGCATGTGCAGTAAATCAGAGCGCAGATGCACATTATGCCTGCCGCGAGAAACTGTTAAAAAGCTTTTTTTCCTTGTTAGAGGAAAAAATAAAAAAGGAAGCACAAAACCCCTAAATTGCTACATTAGTTTATTTTAATCATGAAGCCACTGAATCAATGAAATACAACATTGTGCTTGCTTCATCATCACAAAACAAGGGCTAAAATATTCAAAAGTCTTTATGAGCACCATTTTCTCACTCTTCTTTTAATCCCGGTCTTCTGCTTCTTCTGATTCTGCTTTGAATGGATCCTGAAATATTTTAACAAGTGTAGATATACCGCACCATATAGCTATACCCCAGAGGTATTCTTTACTC
Organism: Tetrax tetrax; assembly: GCA_009806455.1. NCBI lineage: Eukaryota > Metazoa > Chordata > Aves > Otidiformes > Otididae > Tetrax > Tetrax tetrax. The sequence goes on along the minus strand of WHYT01017064.1, from coordinate 174,187 downwards.
CATCGTTATATTATACCATTATTGCAGTGACATCAGAGACTAATGTGAACCTGCTGTCTGACAATATAAATTGGCCTACAGATGCCAATATCTCTGAATTATTCTCTCTTCCTCAGACCTGCTGGCAGTGCTTGCTGGTTCTATTATGTTACACTTGCAATCTAGCATTTTTTTCATCAAAAAAATGTATCTTAATATGATAAACAGAACAGAGCTGTTCAGTAACAGTTTTATACTTGGCACTTTTGGAAGTGGCTTTGAGCTCAGAGATTTTGTTTAATGTTTTCATATTTGGTTAGGTCTACAGAAAGAAAGAATTGAGACACCGAGGAAAAATAATGTGATATCCATTGCATTATGTGCACCTTAGAAGTTTTCTGTTGCCTGTTTCTCACTGTTAGTGTAGATTCAGCTTTGTCTCCAAGAACTGTGTTGAAACCAAGAATTTTAGTCAATTAATTTCAGGATGGCTCTTAATCTGGAGTGTAATTTATTCTCTGAAAATCATAAGGTCTTAAGTCTAGTAGAAAATAATCTTAAGAAATCGTAGTGTCTTTGTTACTTGAGGGATATACCTTCTTGACCACAGGTTAGATTGCTAATGCTCTCATCTATGGGATAATTTCATGACTGACTGCCTCTACTAGAAATAGGTATTTTTTTCTCTTATATTCACGTTATCAAATCAGCTTGAAGTTCACTCCTTTCCTTCTCCAACATGTGGAAGTCTTAAACCTTGATGTTCAAAGTCAAATTAGTGATATTAAATTTCTCTCCAAGCTGCAGCTCCACATGGAAGTGCCAAAGACTAAGCATTATTTCACCATTAGGACTGAGAGATCATGTCCTCTCCTCAGAAATCTTGTGGTACTATGTTATGCTGTGCATCTAGTCTTAAGTTTCATTTATTATATTTTGTGAAAGAAATAGAAAATACTCCTGTGTTTGCAGCAAGATCTTGCTTTACCTTCTAAAGCCATCCTTGAATGTTTGTAAAGGCACAGAGTTTTTTAGCTTAAGCTATATATGTTCGTTTTACAAAAATTAACCTAATATGTATTTCCATATTGTGTATAGCTTGCCTATTAATAAAATATTTCATAGTGAGGATAAACTCTAAACACAATTGAGTAAGGTGCTAAGGAGATCTGTCATTGCAGCCTTCAAGTTCTTTGAACTTTGAGGTTGAGGGGTCCAACTTTTATCTTTGAAGTCAATGGGTGTGCTAACCACTGAATTCAGACACTAAAAGTTTGATCAAAAGCCACATGACCCATTGTAATTTCACTCATGTCCGGGCTCTAGCGTCTCTTTGGTGCTTGAGTCTCAATGAAGTCATCGTTTGCTAAATTAGGATTTCTAATACAGCCCCACTTCTTGTCCAAAATTAGAGACCTTTGAATCTGCAAGTATTTATTTGCGCTGCTAAAGCCCATGTTGTATCTGTACTGAGCAGAAAGGACACGGCACAAACCCTGCAGCATGTGTGAAGAAATACTTGCCGTGCAGTCGTCGGTTATATTATTTCTTAAATCAAAGCAATTTTCTTTCCTAGCAGAGCAAAGACACTGATCTTCAGTGTGAAGTTTTAAATTCCCTTTCCCTAATGTCATGCCTCAGTCTGGGTAAAGTAGATTTTATCTGGCAAAAGCAGAGGTTCTTTGGTTTTGTTGAAAGGAGTGGGTTTTTTAGGCATTTCAGATTGAAGAGAATTGGAGTTCGTTTGGTTGGTTGAGAGCTGGGAGTCCAATCCGAAGAAAAATGAGGATTTTTCTCAAGAACTTACTAACATACAGCCATTGTACACACAGAGCACCAGCTCCAAAAGCCAGTGCCGTTCTTGCTGCAGCAGCGCACTGGCCCTGCTGTGTGTTCGGTGTTGACCTTGCCCTCTCTTCATAAACCACGCGTGAAGGCCAAGCAAGTCACGGAACTGGTTTAACTAAAATTTGTAAGATAGTAAATTTGAGAGACAAAAAGTAGTAGGTTTCCATCCAGCTTTCCAAGTTTTATGATTCCACACTTGGTTCCCCAGTTTAGGTTTTCTCATTTCTATTGAAAAATGAGTTTTTCATTAAATTATTTGATTTGAGGAGCCAAGACAAAAGAAAACAGTGTAATATGTCGAACTGGTAATAAAGTTGGGAGAGTTGGCAATGATGCCTTTGGTATTATAGTAATCCACTGGTCTTGATTACAGGAGCCAAACCTTGCCAAACTCTGCTTCGCTGCCCTCTGCAAAACATGCAAGCCCATACCATCATCACGTGTGTATTTTATAGTGAGCACTTCCTCAGTTTTCCTCCTCTGCTATCTGCAAATGCTAATTTAAAGGCAATGTTTTCTCTCATATGCCTCTCAAGCCTCAGTGTCTAGCCTGTGCTTTGTCTTTGGGGAAGGCTCATAATGTAGATGAATACAAATTACATTATGTGATGTGATTGTCTTACTTTAAAAAGACAACACAAGCTACGTTAAGCACTAGCAACCTTTCAAGCAAAAAAAAAAAAAGACTCCTCCTTCAAATATATACAAATTGCTTGGAAAGCTTAGTTCAGGCGAGATTGATGTCGTTTGAACGTTTGCATTGGATTTGGTTGGCGCTGGATCACGTCCTAAAAGCTGCAGTTATTTAAGCCAACCTGCCTGTTTAAGAAGAACCTGGAAAGTACTGTACAGACAGGATAAACAGGGAGGTTTTAGATTACATAGCGTGATTGTAGAAAATTGATATGTTCAAAAATATATGATCTGTGAAGATTTTCTATTGTCCGTTAATGTAAAATGTTTTGGCAGGAAATAAATATTTGCTCACACAGAAATATTTCTATATGTGTGACTGCTCAAGACATATAAATATGAACAGTACTTATAAAAGAGACAAAGACCTTTTCTTAATTTTGTTGAACAATGAGTGCATTTTGCTTTCTGAAGTCATGCAGGAGAAGAAACCATGCTTTTGGCTTCTCTTGCTTTGGCTTTCAGATTCCTAAACCCTCCACATCTGGGACTTTTTATATTTTCCAATGCATGTTTTTTTCCCAGTCCTTTCCAAACTCTCTCACAGTTTGGTTGCATTCTGGGTTGAACTTCTGGCCCTTTCTGAGCCCTGTTCAATCCATTTCGCCCTTCTTCTGTTACTCAAGCCAGATTTCCTCCTGTTGCAGAGTCTGTAGGAGCAGATGGGTGAGAGAGACTCCGCAAGGTTCAGCTTTCTGAATATTTTCCTCTAATTGTTGGATTGGCTCAGTGGATCTGGAGGGACCGGTTGGAAGCCAGGACCATCTGCACAAAAGCTCTATACTTTTGCATTGGCCCAAGGATCCTTTATATCCTCTGACTCTTCGGTGGCTTCATTCCAGCAAAGCCATACTGAACAAGGCCTTTCCTGCGATGACCTCTTTAGGGATATCGTATTAAAAGTAAAGGTCACTGAGAAACTGTTTCCAGCTCAAGGGAGATAGCTGTTTCTTAAAGATAACTGCCAGCTTTGAAAATGTTGACCTCAGGGACTGAAAACATGGAGCTTTTGGAACAGTAATTCCATTGAAAGTCTTACTTAATTTAACCCATACAATTACCTTTTCTTTTTGTTAGCTAATAAATTAAACAACTCCATTTAGCATTTTTTGGAGAGGCAGTTTGAATCAAGTGAGGCTGCTTTCAATCCACACGTTGCTCCTGCTCACAGGAGAAGGAGAGGCACCTTGAGAGGAAAACCAGTGCTCAACAGTTTACGAGACGTGCTTATTCAGGTGGTAAAAGTGCATGATGTGGAAGTTTGGCCAAGTCTGGGCACAAGATCTGTAGCTCTGGCTGGGCTTTCCATAAACGACGAAAGGAAGGAGAAGGGCTTTTTATTGCCTTGGTTCTTCTGTGGGTGGATTTCACCCCACTGAACCTCAGCAGTTTGGAAATTAGGCGTCCGGTCTCCCTGCATTGTCCATGAAGAAGGGAGTCACTCCCAGGCTGCAGTTCATCTTACCAAAGGCTGGGGTTAATCTCTCTGTTTCAGAGTTGGATGAATCATCCACTCTCTCTCTCTTTTGACTATGGCAAGAGCCTGAACGAGCAATTTTTATTTGGGTAAAGTTAAATCGGATGAATCCTTCCCAGTAGGCCTGCAGAAATTTCACCTGGGAAAAGCACATTTCTTGCCAGGTTGTGCTTAGAGCGTGCACAACTTGAAAATGTGCTGCAATCCTGTGTGAGTCAAATAGTAACTCTCAGTCGAATTGAAGCATGGACTCTTAAAAAAGAGGTCAGAATCAAATGTGGACTTAAAAGTTGTTTTAAGGACTTTGCTAAATCAAACAATAGATGGTCGGAGTACCTTAAGCACTGTTCAGATGAGCAGCTTTTCTAAAGGTAGGTGCAGAGTATATATGGTTGGATGGAGGTAGTGCTCAGGTTTCGTTTATGTTTTAATTTTTACAGTATTGCTGCAATAACAACACATTCTTTCAGACACGGGCAGTGAAGCCTTTACTCACATTTTTAACATCAGCATCTGGAACGGTTGACATCAGTGTTAGCAAATAGTTGCTTTTTGGCCTGGAGGTGATAAACTTTACCTTAATCCACAATTTTTAAGATGCAGTCAGGATTTACTTCAGAAGCAATAAATCCTAATAATTGGGAAGGATAAAACTTCCAAAGAACAGGAACTCAAGGCAGTGGGAACTGCTTATGAGCTATTCAAGTTTGGCTCTGATAGTCACCGTTAGCTTTGAAATTCTCCATGCATATGTTGTCACTAAAATACAGCCAGTCCCTCCTTTATTAGGAATTTGTTCAGCAGGCAAATCTCGATGATTTTCTAATGTGATTTTACTACGATTTTGGAAACTCAAGAGCTGATGAGGCCTAAGAAGTCTTCAGGAACGGCCTGTGACTCTGTTGCCTCTTCTACAAACGCCCAGTAATTCGGAATTTACAGTTACCACAGGAGAAAAGCTGTGGTGACTGAAATGAGGCAAATTGTTTCATTGTATGAAAGTTTGCATCGGAGGCAGCGCGAGAAGTTGTAAAATGGAAATCTCGTGCTCTCAAATTTCCCCGTGTTTTCACAGAACTGCATCTGTGACTGTGCAGCACTACAAAAATTTTCTGCGAATGTGCTAATAGGCCTTATGAGAATGTTCTATCACCATCCATCTGTCACTTTTTAACAGGCCTGATTGGCAAGCACTTGTAACAACTGACATCTGTTCTCGCTTATTGATATGTAGATTTATGGTAATTGCGGTGAACAATAAGACACAAAATTACCTAAGGTGAACATTAAATTAAATTTTCATGCCCCTATCCTTATAAATATATTTTTTTAAAATCTTAAGTTTCAAGCAAGGCATATTGTGCATCTGTTTTGTACATAATTTAATTGTTTTTTTAATCTGCCAAATAACAAAATGAAAGTTGAATTTCCTTGCAATCTTGAATATTTGCCAGGCTGATAGCACATTGGTAAATACATGTTATTAAAAACAGAATCAGACTGTATTGTGATTCTAGTTTTTTTAATCATTTCCCTTTAATTCCCAACATCGTCTCCATCATGAAGATCAAGAGTTATTCCTTACCCAGAAGTTTTTTCTTCCCCTACAGGGGGATTTTCATTTTTCATGTGTGGCTCTGCCTATGAGGCTGTTCTTCAGCGTGAAGCAATTTGCATTTCTTCAGAGAGAGGTGCATTTGCTGAGTGAGCAGCGCTTTCAAATAAAAACGGTCTCCTCTTTTGCGGTCCAGCTCTGTTGCGGGATTTGGGACTGTTTTGAAAAAGCTGCAGGATGTGAAGTGTGTGAAGACAGTGTGTGAAAGGGGAGAGAATGAGAGAGCAGATTAATCCCACAGAACTGTACCTTGGCTGAAGTTCATTGATCCAGAAATCCCCATTTGAAAGCAAAGTACTTTCTGGGTCTGGGACTTGAGAGCATTTGGTTTCCTCCTCCAAGTTTGTCCTAGCAAGTGAAATGTTGACGCACTTGACAAGTTGATGGGAGATACCAATAAAGAGGGAGCAGAGATGGTAAAATGCCTGGGGACTGTGAAACAGTGATGACAGGGCTTGTTTTTATATGTTTGAAAAGATAGAGGATCCTAAAGAGGACGCATATTAAGTAATAAACCTGTTGACATACTCAGTTGCAGACCATGCTGGGTGATGGTGTGTGCCATGAGCCCTTGCTGCCAGTCACGCTCGGATGCTGAATTCAACCGGGCTCTTTGCTGTCCTTCTCTTAGCATGTGTGCCAACAGCAAGCAGTCTTTTTTCCTGAAGGCATTGAAGCTGACACCCTGTAACATCTGCAGAGCTGGTTTGTGGCCAGTGTCTTTTAGTCACCTCTACAGTAAAACAGACTGGGTGGGGAGATGACTTCCTCACTGCCTAGCTCTTATTTCTTCATCTTTTTTTGGCATTGAAGCTCTTCTGTAAAGTTGATGAGTTCCTCTTGTGCTTCCATAGGAAATGTCCCACTGTTAAAAAAAAAAAATGTTTTTGTGGGATGAGGCAATGCTGGTGTTTGTTTTGCATCCACACAGGCACAACGGTGGTTCATGAGCCCAGAGAGAGCAGTTGTTTGTTCCACTGCCTGTTGACCTTGTCTTGCCTGCTGTACTTTTCCTTGAGCGCTGTACGGTGCGCGTAGGCTGCCTTCCAGCTTCAAAGCCCTCTGTGCTCGTAGCTGTCTGCAGCCTTGCATCCATGGACAAAGCCACGCATATAAAATGCAATAGAAAAAAAACAGTATTAAATTGCTTCAAAATCCATTTGCTTCTAAACTGAGGTTTGGAGAAAAGTCCATGCGTTTTGCAGAACCACGTGGGATTTCGTCCAGGTGAAGCTGTTTTGCAGTCTCTCCTCTAGTACCATTCTGTATTTGTTTGCTATTATTTCATCCTACCATGTGTGCTGTTTAAAAGTCCACAATGGAAACATCCCCACAGAAGAAATATAAGCGGATTATGATTGATCCTTCTGATGAATAACAAACCAGAGGGTGACAGAAAACCATGCTGCCATGGTGGAGAGCAACCCACTGCTTTCCCAAATCTCTGTTACAGAACGGCACGAAGTACGGCCTCAGTGAAGACCAGCAACGTTTGCTGGACATTCTTTGCTGAATTACTTATAGCTCCTATTAAAGAGGGGAATGATATTCCAGGACCAACTATCAGTCCAGGATGAAAATGGATTCCATATCTCATTTTGAGAACCACTGCCTGCTTTGTTTGCGAAGAGCTGGACCCCAGCTGAAATCTTCTCCATCCCTAAAAACTTATTTGAAATAATCTATAGAATCTTACTATTAAAGAAAAAGGATTTTGTGATGAAAAAAAAATGACACCCGAGGCAAGCAAGTAGGTCAACTGAATAATTAAAAAAAAAAAATTAAAATTATGTTTGGATATCTAAATTTCTATCTGAATTGTACTTTTTGACTGAAAAGTTCTCAAGTTAAACCAGAGATAGAATTTTAAAACTGTTATGAATTTCCTTACCATCTCTGGTTTCAGAAATTTATTTGTTAATATGACACCTTTCAAAACTTAATTTTATACTGATAGTAAAAATAAAAAGGTTTTTAAATACTCAGTCAACTTTTTCTGCTTAGAAGATGACTTTGTTCAAGATTTCAGGTGTTTTAAGCAGTTTTATTCTGTTTATTTGGGTGTCCAGGATCTGATTCTTTAGTGTTTATAAAATGTTTGTGTAATTAAGGTACAGTTTTGCCATTTCAGAGTTATCTTTGTATTTTAAGCCCTTGAACTATGTGGGAGCAGGTTTAGAAGACTGACCAAATTGCAACAATGACCCATGATCTCCTTATTTGGTAGTTACACCTAGTTATCTAGGTTAATAATGACTTGTGACTAGGATAGCTTTGTTGCAGAATAGTTTGGGTTGGTAGGGTTTGAGAAAAGTCTTACTTTTAAAGATGTCATTAGCCTGTGAAAGAAACCTGAAAGAGCTACTTTTGACAGGTAATTCCTCCAAGTGTGTTGTGCAGATTCCATACTGCAAAGTGGTGGATCCTGGATCAATTAAAACCTTGCTCCTAACGTTGTCTTCATGCCCCATTTTCAAAAGCACCAACATCTGAGCTGTCTTGACTGAGACACAGGAGTTAGAACCTCGGCCAAGCTATGTGTTCACCTTAGACCTGACCTGCCTGTTATTAAGTTCCTCTGGTTTGAGAAACAAAGTGTACAAGGAGAAGTAATACCTCTTGTTAGACAAACTACTATTCAGAAAAAAATTGGACAAGTTTCCAGGCACTCAAGCTTTTCTTTGGGTGTTCCCCAAAACTCATTCAGTCTTCCTAGCTCTGTCACTTGGTCTAAAAAAGGTATTGCTCTTGCCACCATCTATTTTTGTGTGTACTTATATTATCAGGACTACAAGAATATAATAAAATTCTTTCAGGATTTTGATTTTATGCACTTTGTCCGTTCTATTGAGAGCTCAAGCGGCATGCACAGATCTCCCTCATGTGTCCAAACCAAAAAGGATGATCTCTCACTGACATCCAGTCAATCTTTTTCATGTCCATATGTAGACACCCAGTCTGAACATCACCCCTGTGGACAGTTGCATCTTACTCAGAAGATCCTGAGAAGGATCCAGTCTGGTTAATGCTAGCACCTAACTTACATCTGCATTTTAGTCTCCTACCGAAACAGTTCACCACAGAGTAAATGCCTGAGTGCTTTATCTAGTCCAAGGTAAAAGGTAGATATTTCTGAAGGCGTCTGGAGAGGCAGACTCCCATCCCTGTGATTTAAGTCAAATAAATACCATTTGCTCTTCCTTAATCATCTTTTTTTTTTCCATTTCACATAAATTCTATTTATTGTTTGTCCTTTTTTTACTTGCTGTCTAATTTAAAGCCTTTACTATTTAAATTGATCCATTTATTGAAAGTCCTCATTGAAATGCACGTATATCTCCTCCACATCTTCTAAAATAATGAAGTGACAGATGGCTGAGTAGACTTGATATCACAGTCCAGAGCTTATGGCCTGAAAGACCCTTCCTCAGTGATGGCTCTGTGATCAGGCTGATACTAATTTGATGTTCTTAGTTCGTATGTGTTTTGAGAAATGAACCATCAAAAGGAAAATCAGCACAATTGTTGGCTACTGCACAGTGTAGTCTTAGTAGATACATTCAGAGGAGACACGGGAAACAAATTGTATTCATGCCAATTATATGGCCGTGTCCTGATTGTGTTTGAAATGTTAGTTATCTTCTTTACACCCCCTGTTGTGTCAGGAAATCGTATTGCTCCTGGGCTTCACACAGAGTTTAAAAGACTTTTAATTCTACACTTCCCTTATAGAAGAGGCACAAACCAAGTTTAATTTTCCTGAACTGTAGGTTGGTGCCTTTGCTGTGTTCTCTCAGCTCCAAGGTGGAGGTGAGAGATGCTATTTGGGAACTATAAGAGGTTTTTCCCAGATTATAGATGTCTTGGGAGCAAAAGGATAAGTTGAATCTCTTGACAAGGTACATCCCAAGCTCCACGTCCATTGAAAATAGCTTTTTTTTTAAATTATTATTACGTGTTATAAGTAACCCTATTACTTCTCCACACAGGCATGAACGCTTTACAATTACAGAATTTGGCAACCTTAGCAGCCGCAGCAGCCGCCGCCCAAACCTCAGCTACCACCACCAATGCAAACCCTCTGTCCACAACGACTGGTGCTCTGGGAGCCCTCACAAGTCCCGGTAAGAGCAGATTGCTTGCTTTCACAATACAAACGTGAGAATAACTGGGAAGGTGATAATTAAAACAGTGATTCCAGGTTGTGTCTAAGTTCCGTGCTGATATAAATTCTGAAGACCCTTTTAAGAGCTGAATGTATTTTGGTTGCTGTTATTTTTAAGCAAATAACTAATTTTTCAAGTGGTCCACTATGGGCATGTTCCCCTTTCATTTCAGGGGCCGTTAAAGCCTAACGGACTCGTCTTACAAAACTACGTGAAAATTACAGTTGCATGGGAAACTGAAGCTAAATTATACTTTTCAGAAAGAATTCAGGACACGAGCTAATCCTTCCCATCCGAGAGAAAGATGAACTGAGGCAGTTCTCTTTAATCCCAGGGAGACTGATCTTTGATATCCCAGCACATCGTGCACATATTGCCTTCACCCATCGTGAATTTTTGTGAAGTACTTCTCTTTTTTTTTTCCTTCTCTTTTTCTTGCTGTAGCCTCAGTTGAGCTTTCTTCTGGTCCTAACTGAGAACACAGCTACAGAAGTGATATCAGATGCACAGGGAGTACACAGCCAGGTTCTAACTTCATTACCCTAAGCAGAAGACAGATTTATGGAGGAGTAAGGGAGATGGTGGTGCCTCCATGACCACCATCTAGACTTTGAGCCATGCATGTCCGATGTCTGCAAAACCCTCAGAAGTCAGAGCAAATCCAGAGTTCAGTAACACTTCAGCATCTCCAGATTCCGTGGAGAGAGATATGGATTCAGTGTAGTTACTCTGGATTTACAGTGATGTAGCTGAGTCAAGAATCTGTCCGCTTATCTTTACATAAAGGCTGCAGGGTGTAATTATTTGCATCACAAAGTGTGTTTATTGCTGTTCTAAAAAACATTTGTATTATTTTAGACACCACTAAAGAACATTTGTGTTTAATCTTGTTTAAGTGTGTATTTATTCCCCATGAAAAAGTAATTCATGGCAGACGGTTTGAGCTCATCAGTAAGGAAAACAGTCTTCACTGCACAATAGAGCTGGGACCGAGCGTGGTGCCGGGTGTTAAAGCTGGCCAACGCTTCCCGTTATATTACAGTTTTATTGTTTGTTTGGGGGAGAGGGTAAATGGAAGGCAGCTTGGCTAATATAAAGTCTGTTCAGCATTTTTCTGTTTCTGGTGTGAGCCTCATCTCAACCTAAAAATAATATTCATTCGCAGCGTCTCTGAGAAGCAGGTTGGGTGAAAATAATTTTGGTTTGCTGATATATTTTTTTTAAACCTGAGGAATTGCTTCCCTTCATCCTGGAGCTGGGGCTTAACGCTTTGCAAAAGGCTAGTCTCAGTGTCAGTGCTTCTGCGCTCCCCTGTCTAAATGTCACCCATTTATAGAAGCGGAAATGTTGCGTTTCGTGCGTGCTCTGTAATATCCCTGCCATTTAGCTGTTAAGTGTCTGAGTACCCTGTCCTCCCGTAGCGTGCTCAGCATTTCTTGAGCCATACTGACAGAACTTCTCAGGACAACTCAACATAGTGCAATGCAGTGCAGAGGGGCTGGAAATGAACTTTCTTTATTGTTGCTGCTCTGCAAGAAAGTGGCACCAGAACCTCAGGCAGCAGCACGTTTCCGTTGTGCCCTTTGCCTTGCCATGTTAGCACAGGACTCAGATTCATCCTTAAGATCCACGTGTTCCTCTCTTTTTCTCTCTCCAACGCAATTGTCATGGTTTAGCTACAGTCAGCAATCAAGTACCATGCAGCTGCTCAGTCACCCTCCCCCTCCGCAGGGGATGGGGGAGCGAACGGGGAAGAAAAGAAAACTCATGGGTTGAGATAAAGGGAGTTTTCTAAGATAGCAAAAGAAGATGTAATAATACGTGTGTGTGTCTGTGTATATATAAAATAATGATAATAATACCAATAGAAAAATAGTAATAAGAAGAATAATTTAAAACAAACAAAACCAACAAATTATCGAAATTTCTCATCACCCGACAATCTGATGACCAATACAGCCCATCCTGAGCAGCAATCACAGAATTAAAAAAAACCCTGTAAATGATTCTGTACCAATTCCAAACAGTGAAACAAAAAAAAAAAAAGGCAGCTCACAACCCCACTTGAGTACTGAGCATGATGTTTATAGCACGGAATACTCTTTTTTGGCCAGTGTGGATCAACTCTTCTGGCTATATCACTCCCAGCTTCCTGTACCTGCAGTGACCTTGGTCTCTTTAGCAACAGCTAACAACATCAGAGTGTTTGTCAACATTCTTCACATATGAAATCCAAAACGCATCAGCTACTGAGAGGAAAATTGACTCCATCCTAGCCGAAACCAGGACAGCAATCTTCTTATCCAGCCTGGCTGACTTGTTGTTCCCTCTTTTAACTTAGCCTCGAGCCTCCTCGAGTACCTGGAAGGTGATTTTGTCTGATGTCCAAGTCTGCAGAGGCACATGGTTAGAAAGGTGCTTCAGCGGGGCTGGGCAGATACTTCTTTGGGCTAACTAAAGCTTAGTATTACGCAGGGTGGTATCGGAGAGCAGGTCCAAGATTTTTCCAAAGAGATTATTGATTTTGGCTGACAAATTGCAGGTGTGTTATTTTTAAAAAAAAATCTGGACTTTTAGCCTTTAAAATAGTGTATTCAGAATGACAATTGCTTTGAAAGTCTTACAGATAGTAGGTGTACACAAGTGTTTCTAATATTAGACGACTTGGTGTGTTGAAGAGAAAGTCTGTATCTAATAAATCCTATTTACGTTGCACAACCAACCGCAAATCAAGCCTTGTTAAAATGTCCTTCAGTTTAACCTTTCTATCTGGTTCCACATTCTCCACTCTTATTAAATATTTTGTAAACCTGAATAATATCTTCATTGATTCTTCTCTGCTCTATGGAAAAAAGAATTTAGTTTGATAAAGCTTTTCATAGTAGCTCAAAGTATTTCCATTAAAACTTGAAATATGTTGGCAGAAAACATTTAAATCTGCCTTTCAATATGTGGATATTTGGAGGCCTTGAGGGTGTTTTTTTGGTCTAGTTTTCTTTTAATAGAACACTTCAGTTTGTTGTGTTTCATAAGTGTAAATTATTTTGTCTGATTTCAAAGCCTGCACTAAGCCCAGGAAGAAATGTTTGTGTCTCTCCAGATAATGCATTAAATTAATATTTATTGGTTCAGAAAACAGCCCAAATTTAGAACAGCGTGAAGGTACGTGCTTACATTGAATCCTTTTCCTGCTGCTGTTAAAGCCAAAATACTACACGGAACAGGGGTGGGCATGAGTATGAACTTCTAATCTGCCTTAAACCATGGCAGCCACATAAATCATATCCATGTTTCTACCCACATATAACTATGTCTCTTCTGAAGATCTCTCCTGAATCAATCTTTGACCATGAGCTCTCGTTCTGTTCTTTGCTGACATGTGTCATAAGAGCCCCAAAAGGTGGTTACTTCAGTTAAAATTCATCTTGCAGCTTAATTTTCCTGAGATAAGAGTTAGCAACCTTCAGTGCATCAAACTCTAACGGAGGGGATGGTGGTCAGGCCAACTTCGATGCATTGGCAACACAGAAAAACAGGCCAGGAAGTGAGGAACCAACAGGACACCTGATATTTAAGGATGTCAAGTTTTGCTGCTCACTTCTAGTTGCAACATAATCAAAAAGAAGAGAAAAATATTCAGCATCTCATAGTGGCTGTTCAGTCTGTATGAAAATCCTTCTTCAAGGTTCATACAATCACATATTTCCAAACAAATTAAACTCCAGTGATCTTTCTGTCATACATTCTTGCATTGCTTTGACCGCAGGAGTCTAAGGACACTCGTTCTCCTCTGTGTGCTAAATACTTTCTCTTAAGCTTGAAACAGTATTCATTCAGAAAGAACAAGAGACAATGCAATCCCCCAAACTATTAATTTTTTTATAATTGTAAATTTATAATTTCAATTTTGCATACCCGTGGAAGTCTCTCCCTACAGCATTGTTAGAAATGATTTTTTAAAAGCCTTTGCTTAAAAAAACATGAAAGATTAAGCTTTCATTTTAGTAAAAATCCCCTCAGGCAATAAATAGGTTCTTTTGTCTCTTGGCCCTGGAAAAAAAAATTAAAATTGTTTAAATTGCCCATGGTTAAAGTAACTGTTTCTTGCAATTATCAGATGGTAGTGAATAAAAATGAAAATGAAATAATGAAAGAATAAAAACCAGGTAAATGTCTTTCATGAGTTTCTCACGGGTCTTTTGAAGACTCATTTAATCATCTTTCTTGTCTTTTATTTTGATATGATAATTGTTTCCTTTATTTACTTTAATCACCTCTATTTAGCTAATTAATTCTTCACTTTCTTTACATTTCACTCGCGTAGAATACTTTCCTGTTTTAAAGGCAGGTACCTGTACCACTTCATAACATGAGGATTTGAGCTGGGGTACCTTTTACCTGGCTCCAGGTTGTCTGAGCTAGTTTGTCTCAACCTTTCGGTTGGGCTCTGGAAGTTTGCATTTCCCATTAACTGGGAAGGGATTTTGGAGCAACTAACTCAGGTGTAGGTATCAACACTGTAAATTTCTCAGTTTAGGCAGGGTGAGTCAGATTTTTATTGTTCAGTGCCATAACATTAGCATCACAGAATCAGATAGGTTGGTAGACGCTTCCCAAGGTCTCTACTCCAGGCTCCTGCTCACAGCAGGACCACTCAGAGCAGGTTGGTGAAAGCTGTGTCCAGTCAAGGTTTGAATATCTCTAAGTCTGCAGATTCCACAGTCTCTGTGAGCTCAGTTCAGTTTTGTTTCTTAAAATTCATGCATAAATGTTTTTTCAGTAGCCAGTAGGAAAGCCCTTCTGTGTGCAAATGAAGAGACGAAACATCTAATTATACATCCAAATTTATCTGCATAAATATACACAATATAACTTCTGAGCTGTGGGGGGAATAGAATTGCTAAACCAGAAGCTAATTCAGTTTCAGACTTAGGAGCCTTGATTTTCCGTGACATTTTCATGATTATTTGATTCTCTAAACTATTATCTGTTTACAGGGCTGAACTAGCTATTCATGCTTCAGTAAAAAAAAAAGCTCTTCAGGTTTATCTGAATAATATTTATCTGTGTAAACCTAAGAAGAAATATTCCTGAAAAAAAAAAAAGACCACTCTCAGTGTAGAAAGTAGGATTTTTTCTTTAACAACTTCTTAAAATCCAGCCCAGCTTTTGCCGTATTATATCAGAATTCAACCATTAACTCTTACGTTGAAAAAAAAGGCCTCCTAAGCACAAAAGTCTAAAAATACTCATTTTCAGACAGATGCTGACATTGAAGAATAGCAACCCCAAAAAATCAAATCTGTGAAGTATAGAATAAACTGAAAAAGAGGAAAAAAAACCCTGCTTACAGTGCCTGTCCTGTGAGAATTAATTCATCCTTTCCCCCTGCTAAAAGCAGAGAATTATAACTTACAGTTAGCGTCTGCGGTTCATTATTTTCTCTGCCTCCTAATATAGCACAAAGATTGTCTTTGTTAGTTGAAGGTATTCATGTTGTGAACACAATTGTTGAAATGTTAGAGATTTTACAGAAAATACAAGACGCTTCAACTGAGAAGCAGTGAAGAACATTCAAATAATTGTTCTTAGAAGATTCTCTTTTTGTTCCCTTCAGTACAATACGTTTTTCTCCCACCAGCGGTGCAAGTCTGCCACCATGACATTTTGTTAGAGGCCAGTACACCCACTGAGATCGCTGTGATTTGCTTCCAGGATGATCCAAAAATAACCCTACCAGTAGGTGTGTAGGAAGGTCTGACAGTTTGCTAAAGAATGAATCGAGGTAGATGTTTCACGTTGGAAAAGGTCGGTTTAAAATGCAGAATGACACTCTTCATACTGTGGGACAAATGGATTATTTTTGTGCCATTTCATGTGGAATTATTGCAGATTCCATTATTATAAGAACACTTAAAATAAAGTACCATTATTATAAAATAATTTAAAATAAGCTTTATTAGTTTTGCAGTAGATAGAAAACTTCCCTAGTATAATGTTCATTATTCTTAGGATACAGATACACTTGGTAAATCATAGAATCATCAAATCATAGAACATAAAACATATCTTAAATAAAGATTTATAAATACAGTATAGATACCATACACATACCTTGGATGAATGCTTAAAAAACACAAGTGTATGATTTTCAATTTTATATTTAAATTTAGTTACATTATCTTAGTGCTCTGAGCACAGAGCAGTCCAATGTTTTAACCCTGATCTCAGCACCAGTTTTTTAGAAGTATGTGTTTGCAAGGAAGCCGTGGAAGAAAATCTTGCCTCAGCATGCCCGTCTCACCGTGTCACTTGACTGCGCGGGTCAAGGAGATTTGTGATGGGAGAAGTATATTTCTGACCCGTTGTGTGTCAGCTGGGCCGACCCACGTAGTGTTAAGTTTCTGAGTCTGTGGTTAGACTCCTAAATAAGTGAATTGATTTTGACTGCTCACAGCACCCAGAGATTATGTTACTTCTTGGTTGAGAGAGTTGGGGCTGTACAGCCTGGAGAAGAGAAGGCTCTGGGGAGACCTTAGAGCGGCCTTCCAGTACCTCAAGGGGCCTACAGGAAAGATGAGGAGAAACTCTTCAGGAGGGCCTGTTGTGAAAGGACAAGGGGTAATGGGTTTAAAATAGAGGGAGGTAGATTCAGATTAGAATAAGGAAGAAATTTTTTACACTGAGGGTGGTGGAACACTGGCACAGGTTGTCCGGAGAGGTGGTGGAAGCCCCATCCCTGGAAACATTCAAGGCCAGGTTGGCCGGGGCTCTGAGCAACCTGATCTGGTTGGAGATGTCCCTGCTCCTTGCAGGGGGGTTGGGCTGGATGGCCTTTAAAGGCCCCTTCCAACCTAAACTATTTTGCTATTCTGTGATTCTATATATTAATAGTAAGCCCACCTGATAATTAGATCATTCTTAAGCAGGCATCCAAACACAAGTCATAGCCAAAAACAGGAAACTGAGCATGCATTTTTGACCTATATTTGTATTTTTAATAATGTTCCAAAATGTCTGAAATGACTAAAGAACAGAAGAGTAGGAATTGTGGCTAACAATCTCCCAGAGTCCCAGTGCAGTAAAAGGAGAGGTGAAGGGTGGTGAATTCCCATGGAGCGTCCCTACAACAGCGCTGTTTCATTTGGAAAAACAAACCAGTGATAACCTGAAGGATGCCGATGGCAGCAGACAGGCCATCAGTTAACTGGAATGACCCGTTTGCATATTTGTCCCTTAAAATGGACCAAGTCTTTGTGTATTCTCCTAGCAAATTGGTTTCTGAACAAGTGTGTATCAATTCAGCCTGAAGGGTCTTAGGGAGGTTCAGTTACTGAGTGGCTGGCCTAGGGTGGGCAGAACCTGTCAGTGAAGAAGCATGAGGCTGCCCAACACCTGCAGAAAGAGATGGTTTGCAAAATCTCCTTGCCTCTTCTTTAGAATCAACATTATCAATTTACGAATTTTTGGCACAAAAATCACCAACTGTTTACAATTGTAAACAGAATTGTATAAATACCGAAGCTGTATGCTGAAGGACAGAGTCGTGCGCTTATTTTTCAATGAAGCATTGTGCTAGTTAATTCTTTGGGTTTTTTTTTTTTTTAGGAAACAGTGTACAGTACTAAACCATGGATTAGTAGGATCTAATTCAACAGCAGACATGTTGGTTTTTTTAAAACATTAGTACATTATTATCTTCCTAAAGTATTAAATCCAGTGCCTTAGCACATTTCGGGATTTACTTTGCTTGCAGTGTACAAATAACACTTTATAATACATTATGTTTTGAAAGTGTCTCTCTACCCCACTTTTAATCTCTATTTCAAGCCACAAGAATCCCAGTTTGTAAAAGAGACTATTTTTCTTTCTGTTGGAAGTACTATTTCAAGTTCATTCAGGGTTGTTTTCTACTAAAGAAACGATACTATCAGCTTGGCTACACAGTAGATATGAGAGCTTATATGCTATATATCTTACAAGAAGTTCCAAGCCCAGAAAATGCTGGAGTTCCTAGTATTCAGGAAATAATGTAAATCTTAGCAAAGTGCATGCACTTGAAGGAGCTTTCAGCTATTTAAGGTTTACTACTGCCAGCACCGTTCCTTCAACACTGCTGAATTGTGCACGTGTCCATGGATGCTCATGGTCTGTTTTCCTAAGGCAGGATAAATTGTCAGACATAATGGGAATTAGGGTTTATGAATGTCTTTAACCTAATTGTTTCAGCAGTGTCTGAAAAGAGCTGGTTGTTTGAATATGGAGCCACTGATTTATTTTATACATTGGCCAAACAAAAATATCTCCAACAGCTGCGTGACTTCAAACCCAAATAAAGTAAACCCTTGACTGCCTTTGCTGTTGGCAGAACAGGAATGTGCAATATGAATGAAAAGAACCAGCGCCACATTGAACTACGTATGGCTTTACAAATGGTCTGCAAAGGACCTACCTGGGTAATTTTACGCGAGACAAGATAATCCTCTAGTGCTGTGGCTTACAGAGGTGAATGCTGTGCTGTTACAATGAGGTTGTGCTTGCACACCCTACTAAAAATCTCTTCTTCCATGGAAATCATTATTCATGCACTTTTCGGGCTTGTAACTTCTTTACCTACAGACTCAAATTTTCAATGTATAGTTTATCTCATCTCTATTCTAAAATGCCATGGATAAGACTCCTTACTGTCTGAGGTAAACAAATCTTTAAGGCATGTCTTGCATCAATGGAAAGAGAAACACCTCCTAAGGACTGTGTACCTGATCTTAGGACAGATGTGTAAGAGAGGTGAAAATGAAGATGGATGAGGCCATCCTCTCCCATATACTGGAATTTGAATTGCCATATATGCATATGATTAGCATTCTTGCAACAAAAACATTGCTTACCTTGAACTATAGGCTTGGACTCTGCTGCCACTGTTTTTTATGGAGAGATGCTAGAGCTTGTTGCTTGGTATTACTTAGTGGTGAAAGTGTGTCAAAGATGTTGAAGGCCCGTGGTGGGCAGTGTGAAGGAGCCTGTGCTCCAGGCAGGAGATCCTGGCATCAAGTAGAGCCTTATTGCTTCTAGATCAGAAATTATTTGGAAAGTGATTTAGAAGCAGTTTTATGCTGAAGCGGTTCTGTATGGAAGTCATTTCAGCTTTGGGCCACAAGTCCCTGAACAAGATCTCGCTCCAAAATGTGTGAGATAGCAGTAATAAACGTGAGAGCACAGCTGGAGGTTCCCTGTAGAAATGCTAATGCTCTGGTTTGGATGTAAACGCAGTGGTGCCCCTGTGAACACAGGCCACAGCCCTTGGCCCCACTGAGTAAAACAGAGTCATACATGCTCAGTAATTATTATTTGTTTTCTTCATATTGTGGGGTTTCAATTTGGCTTGATTTCAGTCTTGAGTTACAATTGGAAACATCTAATAGGCAGCTATGAAGTTTAACCCAAGCCAGTCCACTGTGCCCTATTATTCTCTTCCCCAGTCTTTAAAGTACTTCCCACCCAAAACCAAAAGCGATTTTCCATCATAGTCTGCTGGGGCCAACGCACAATATATTGCAGGCACAGTGCTGAAATAAGGTATGTGACTTGTAGTTTACACTAGAGGTGGATGATCTTCACTGAGCAAGACTTTTCAGCAAAATGGAAGCATCAGTGTGGAATTGGCCTAGAATATTAACTTGCTTTTTACTTTCTCTCCATCTTCATAATCTCACAGGAATGTGTACCCTTAAACACAATACCTTAGATTCACAAAGATGTGCCCAATCAATAAGCCCTTGTTTCCTAAAATACATTCTGTCAGATAGATGTTCTTCTATTCTGTCGGATAGAAGAAAACTTACGGAATTTAAGACTAGAAAACTACAAAAGCAGCCAGCTGATAGGTTTGTCTGCCATACCTGTAGTACCTTTGTGTGCTCTGTTTTCTCCTCCTTCTTTTCACTGCTTTTGAAGGTCCTTGGTGTAGACATTGTAGTTTCAAGACAATCAGAAATGTCAAGTTAGGCTTCAATGTAAATGACATAAGTGATTGAGACAAGTGACCCTGATTTTCACTTGTCCCAAGCTCACAGAGCTTTATTAGCTCTCAAAGACCCAAACACTGCTGAAGACTACGGATTTAGGAGTCTAAAGTTAGTCCCTAGGTCTTGGAGACCTTGACTGCTTCTGAATTTGCAAAGAATTTGAATGAATTGCTTCACCTCCCTGTTTTCTTTTTTTTTTCTTGTATAAGTGAATGTACTCAAAGGACTTTGTAAAATGTAAAGCTGTTTTCAGAAAGCTAGCTTGAGCCAAAAGGTTCGCCATGGGGAAAGGCTCCTCTCCTCTCATTCTCCAGCTCTGTCTTCCTTAGTCTCCTGTGCACAGGCATGCACATAGACACACAGAAGCGACCAGATGTTGGGTGTATGCTGCTCTCCCTTCCTCCTTTCTTCATTGGTGCTTCTCTTTTCCTGTCCCCTGAGAAGATACGGGTAATCTTTCATAGGAATTGTGCACCTGTGAGTAATGAAGAAGTAGAGGGACACTGACTTATTTGAGAAAGGCTGTGATATTAGTGAATGTCTCTCTATACTGTCATTCTTGTTTCCCCTGACTCTTTCTTGCTCTCTTGCTTTTCTGGTGTTCTTTCCCTGGAGTATGTCTGTCACTTTTATTTTATTCTATCCAAGCACAAGCAGAGCACTTAAACTTACTAGAATCTTCCTTTTTGACATATCAGACAGCGCTTCCAAGATAACAGAAAATAAGCAAGTTTTTACTGCTCTCTGCACACCAATGCAATGGGTTTATCAGAGGACCTTGTGGAGAATTAACCTCCCCAGACTAGGAAAATCCACCTCTCCTTTGCCAAAAATTGCCCCAAGAAACAGAACCGGTGCATGCTGATGCCATGTTAGTGACTGGGAGACCACCAATTTGTACAAGGGTGAATACTTGGATTGGCTGGAGATCACCGTAAAGGGCAGACAATTTAATGCCAATCACACTTGCTAGTTAGATTAGAATACTGATGAGCCCTTTTGAAAGGCCAACTGCATCTTCTTTCGGCAAAAATATTAAAATGCCCCCCTTTCCCCCATCTCCCCCCCACCAGATTCTCCACAAGAATAAATTAAAACTTGGAGGTGTGGTTATTATCACAGAATAATTAGACCCCATGGGATTAGAGACACTCAACGTTTGTTAATGCCCCTGGGTTGTGATTATCTAATAATGATGATGCCTCTGTCATCGCTTAATTATTCTTCCCCTTTAAAACGTTCCTTCTGCAGTCAAAGCCCGTAGAGTGTGCTCATTTCAGACAGAAACGCAACTGCAAATTCCTGAGAGCAATGTCACATGGTGGTGTGATTGACTTACCGCTTCTCCCCCACACCCATGTTTATAATCCTCGTTTCATAAGCTCTGTCATTAATATATTTCAATCTCTTCTCTTTTCTGTAAGAGACATTTAATTCACATGTTTAGGAGAAAGGTTTGGGGCCTCCGTCTCTTTAAAATAACCAATTGTCGTTAGTGCTGCATAAAGAAAATACACCTTAATCAACTGACCGTAACATATTGCAAGATAGAAGATCGATCTCACGGATCATACTTGGCCAGAATCCTGCCTAACATCAAACTGGTGGTCCAGATTGCCCCCTACATAAGAATCTCCTAAAGTTGGTTGTCTTTCTTCTCTGAGAGTACCACAACCAAAATAAGGTGTAAACCAGACCAAAGCTGGAAGCCTTTGGCCAATATCTTTAGGCCAGTAGGTTTTCATCTTGTTTAGATAAATTTTCCAAGACTTTGTTCTAAACATCATTGTTTTTTGCAACTAAAGATTAGAAAGAACGCAGAGAATGAGGCTTTAATCTGATTATCCTTAAATCCAGTGTTGTCTCTTAGCTTTATTATCCCTCTTGTAGTAACAAAAGCACAGAGGAATATTCTGTTTACCCAAGAGATTTTGGGTAGTAAACAAAGATTTTAAATTCAATTTGCTAAAAGTAGATTTCTACTTTGGGTTTAATTTTTCTTTTCCTTTTGTCCCCAACTCTTATAATTTTTTTTCCTGTGTCACTGACTAGGGAGATGTTAGAAGTATTAAAGTTTTTATTTTCTTTTCATACTACATTTACTCTTTTTGCATAATTTCTTTATGTCCTTTCTTTTCATTCTTCTACTATGATTTTATTTTCTGTTGCACACTGCTAAATCTAAAGGAAGTTAAGAGGAATCTAATATTTCAAGGAATTACCCAAGGTCAGGACATCCTTTTGTTAGATGTAGATCTAGCCCTGGAAATTTTACACACAAAGTAGTTGTGGCAGACTAGAAACAGAAGCACAGCCAAGAGTTAAGTGGCATATTTGGTGTCAACCTTTATTCCTTTAAACAGGCCCAAGAACAGAAGCCAGATCTCCTGGTCAGTTTTCTGCCAATGCACCTTCGTTCTTCAGCTTGCTTTCATTCCACCTCAGTGTCATCTGACTTTTTCTACTTTTCCTCTACACTGTTCTACTTTTCATAGGTTTGTAGAATAGTCAAGGTTGAAAGGTCCCTCAGGAGTCTGTAGTCCAGCCCTCTGCAGAGTCAAGTCTGAGGTGAGAACAGGTTTCTCAGGGCTTGATCCAGTCAAGTCTTGAAAACCTGCAAGAACCTGGACTGGGAAATCTGGGTAATCTGTTCCACTGTGTGACAATCCTCCTAATGTTTTTACTTATATCTGGAATTAACCACTCTTGTTTTAATTTTCCTCTCATCTTCCCATCATGCTCTACTGCTGTGTCTAGCTGATGACTTGCTCATAAGTACTGGGAGGCTGCTTTAGGTCCACCTGAAGCCATATCTTCTCCAGCCTGAACAAGCCCAGCTTGTTACAGGATGAGTGCTTCACGCCCTGATGACCTCACTGGCCTTCCACTGAACACCCTCCAACTGATCAACGTTTTCTTGCAAGGAGGAGTCCAAATCTGGGTGTAGTGTTTAGATGTGATCTAACAAGTGCCAAGTAAAGAGGAAAAAATACCTGGATCTCCTGGCTCTTTTCCTGTTCAAGTTCTTGGCTTCCTTTGCTACCAGGGCATGCTGTTGGCTCATGGTCACCTCCCACCAGGACCTCTCCCCCCCAGGTCCTTTTCAGCAGAGCTTCTCCTAAGCCCATCCATCCCCACCCTGAAAGGGATTATTCCTTCGCAGTTGCAGGACTTTGCATCTGTCCTTGTTAAATTTCATAAGGTTCCTGTTGGCCAACTCTGCCCGTCTGCATCCCTCTGAATGGCAGCCATTTACTCAGGAGCAGATTAAGGCAGATCTATTTTATCTAGCCCTTGGAAATCAGAAATATACCCAAATTCAGTACAAGAAAGAGGATTCTGGGTTCAGACAACGGCCAATATGGATTTGACAGGAGTCTCTCCCAAAAGAGAACATGTTTTCTCTGCAACTTCTCATGCTTAAAGTTGTAGAGATACGGAACCTTAAATTTGTGGGTAATATTGATCCCTGGTGTGCTACTATATGGTCTTAACTGGAGCAAGAGAAGTACTTTGAACACTGAGTTGTTTAAACTCTCCATTAAGTAAAACAACAACAAAGTTGTGGTTCACAGCCGAGCGGTGTGGTTTGCTTTTTAACATGTGCACGTCCTCTACAACTGACTAAGCAGGACGTGACCAGAACGCAGATAAGCAGGTGGCTGCTATCAAAATAAAGGCTGAGCTTCCTGTTGTGCCGTGCGTTAGGTAGGGACAGGCAGTTGTGGAGTGTAACAGAGAGCTGCCTAAAGGAAAGCTGTCAGCAGGGCTGACACGGTTACCCTTCTGTATCTCCGTGTGGAAAGCCCCGGTGTGGTTAAGCCGGTCGTGGAGCTGCCCTGGAGCCCTGCAGCACCAGAAAGCTGTTTCTGCTCCAGAACCGTTAGCTGCTCTCTTCACATGAATGGGGTGGGAGAAGGTCTACAGCAGCCCTCCATGCAGGCAAAGAGCTGAAACTGCCTTGCTTTTCTTTGCCCATTCTCTCCTTTAGTCCTGCCCTAAAACCAAAATAATGTTTCCAAAAAGAAACTTCACTTAAAATCTTTGAAGTGCCTCTTTGATTTTCTTAATACCTTAGTCCTGGACATGCTCTGTGACTGTGTATCATTCCCAGACAGCGTGCCAGCGTTGGAGAGGAGGAAGGGAACGGGACAAGGTGAAGAGGAACGGAGAGAATGCACAGCCTTTGTATCACCACCCATAAAAGAGTGCCAAGTTAGCATATGTAGCGTGGAATACCCAAGAGACTCCTTTTTTTTGTGGTGTATGACTTTGCTGTGAAATCGTTGGAGTTCTTTATTACTTAGACATTTACAAAAAAAAAAATAAGGAAATAATGAGATTGACTACATGCTGAAAACCATCTCTCTGCTAAATCATAGCGGTGTGATTTGAATAGATCATTTTATTCAGAGCAGCAGTGAGAGGAGTGTTTGTCTAGTACTTTGTTTCATCACCAAGTGCTCAGGCAGCCTCCCTGGACCCTCCACTTGATCTCCTCTGTTGGGGAAGAGGATTCATTTTATTATTTGGCCCTGAGCCATGAGAGGGGTGGGATTTGCCCAAGACTGTACTACAGACAAACACAGGTCTGTGACTTTCTTACTTCAGTATACTTAGAAGCCCTACGAAGGGCGCTCCTTGATCTTAGGTGTAGGAAGTAGACATGACAAAAATGTGCCTCTAAGATATCGCTTTCTAAGAGACAAGCCAGCAGCTGGGAAGAGGCAGAATGATCCCTGTCTTGTAGAAAAAAAATATCGCGAGTGCTTTATCCAGGGCAGCAGAAGACATTTGAGGCAGAACTGGGAGAACCATCAATAACACCTAGTAGTTTAGTTCATCCTGCGTGCTATCGTGCAAGGCCATCCTGGTTTGTATGACCTATGCTGTAACACTGCCTAAATCCCTACTGCCCAGCTCCTTCCTCTGACAGGGTGTGCTTTGCAGAAGAGTGCAGGTCCTCTACAGATTAGCTCAGAATTGGAGAGCATTGGGCAATTCTCCCAGTCCAAGATTTGGTTGAGGTAATTACATTCACACTCCTGAATTCGCATGGTTTGGCATTGGTTCTGCATGCAGGATGAAAGCAGATCCCTCACTTTCAGATCACCGGTTTGTAACACAACGGGTGGCCTACGGGAAGGGCAGGATCAATCCCACAACACATTTCCTCTCTGGATGGTCTGTGTCCGCTTTGAGGTCACCATCTCAGTCAGTAGAAACAGGGGCACTTCCAGAGGGCAATTCAGCCCATCCTGAGTTAGAAATCTAAAGCTGGGGTGTTTGAGTTGGAGGTCTCCTAGCCTCAAAGACACTCCAGAAAAATAGTTTTGGCTAGAATAGCTTAAACTAATGATGAGGCTGCCAAAGGTGGGGACATTAATCCCATCCACAGTGTGCACAGCAAAGCCAAAGAAATATTTACGCATCATTGCCTTTCCTAGATGCTGTTATCCTGAATCCAGTTTTCCAGCTGATACAAATCCAGATGATGTAAATCCTCATGACTCTGTAGACATAAGCTAGCCAAAAGAATGGCCAAAAGGTCCTATGCTAATACTGGTTGTTTTTCTAGGCTGGCGTAGGTTTTAGGAATTGTGTTGAAGCGTGATTTAAATTAAAAGGGAAATGGCTCATTGCTAGTTTAGATTTCTATTTAAAAAATCTCTGATCTGAAAGGTGCTCTAACCTTTTACAGGCAGAAATAAGTGTGTTGAGGAGAATAGTTGAAAATGCCAACTCCTTCCAGCCTTAAAAATCTCTATGAATGCAACATAAACACAAATATCTATACTGTGTAGAGCATCCACTCCAAATGAAAATGTGTTCTCTATATCAAAGTGAGCTCTCTTAAAGAATATATTAACAAAAGGCCAAGTTTCTTTATTCATAGTGAAGCTGTTTAATAGCAAAAATTTCGTCAATTGAATGGAGAAGGCACAGTACAATCAAATGGCTGAGGTTGGGATTGATTTGGGGTGTGTTGGGGGAAGGCTGCAGCCATGCCCTTCTCCATTTCACAGCTTCTTAATAATATTATTTACATTATTTAAAGGTTTCTGGATGTTTATTAAAGTGAAGTTGAGTTTGGAAGAGAGAGGAAGGCTGTGAGACTGACACAGAAATGTGGGAATAGAGGGGTCAGTGAAAAAGAAACAGTAAGGTCTCTAATAGTAAAATAAACATTTTTAAGCTTCTCACCTTTCATGCTTGCTAAAGTCTCTGTATGTGGCCTGGATGGAGAAGGCAACAGGTGACCAGCATGGAGTGTACCTGCAGGAAAGAAAGCAGATTTTTTTACAGATTACAGGACAACTCTACTCTTACGAGTCTAAACTGACCTCTTTATCCAACGCTGTGAAATTATTTTTACGTATGAATAGATTTTTAAGGTCAGTGGGGAATATGGTGAACATCTTGTCTGAACCCTTTTAACAACAGCCAAAGGATCCAACCCCATAACTCCTGCCAGTAGTGTCTGATTGAGCAACAGCCTCTTTGAGACAGTTATCGGCTTATTCCAATGGCTGATGTTAGAGAGGAAAAAATTCCTTTGAGTAGATGAATTCTTATCATGTTCTGATGTTTATCCAGAGCTTAGCATTGTGAGGGAATGACCGGTGCAGCTGGTAAAAAGAACTCTGTTCTTCACCAACTCTTGTATGTTTAGCCAGCTTTGATCGGGCTGGAGCTCCAGTGGAATCTCTCCCCCGTGCTTCAGTGTTCGCTAACTCACTGAACGCTGCCCCAGAAACGTATTGAGACCCTGACATATATAGGTTTTAAGGAGGCAAGGCTAAAATACTCACTATGGACAGAAAACTAACACACCAAATGTTTTGGATGTGCCATACAGAGTGACACCAGAAGTCATTTGGACTTTTGGGGGGGGTGTGTTTTGATGTTCCTCGCTGTTGCACCGAATGCTGATGCACCAATAGCACAAAGAGGGCAATTCCTGCTGGCACGGCGGCTCCGTACATCAAGCTGTGAGAGGAACTGGAACTGTTTATTACGCAGCACTGTGAAGTTATTCCATTCAGAGCAGCAGTGTTCTGGTGGGGAGTGTGGAGGGAGATGTGAAATGTTTTCTTTTAATTTGTTTGGTGACGGGGAACCTGGTAAAAACTAATTTATAAATTCAGTAGGTATCCAATCTGTTTTTGTCATCTGGACAACTAAAAGCCGTAAATATAGAGTAATGCTGTTCCAACAGTGAATTATACTTCCTTTGCTGTTCCTCTGAACAGTTGTGGAGCCCAAGAACTTTGCTGATACCAGAGGGTTACACAGATTTCCTCAAGTAGTGCAGTCATCTACCATTACCAGAAGGCATGGGATTTTTCTTTTTTCCCTTTGGTTCAATGTATGTTATGATTTTTTAGTTGAAAGAAACTAGAAAAGGGCAAAGGACAGGAAAAGCATATTCCTTGTCTTTAGATGGATATTCTGGGAGCACATGAGGTAAAAACTTTCAACTGACCTAAGCCTTAACACGGATCTTGTAGGACCTTCTGAGTTTCGTTTCAACTGCCTTTAAGTTTTTTGGGGACAAGGAATACCATTGCTGTATCTGTTGGTTTTATCCAGCATTTTGTGAGAATTTTTCACCTCTCTCAATATCTTGAATTTTTAATGGCCCCTTTATGATAGTATTTTAGCTCATCCCTGCCTTCATCTTCATTTCATATGAGCAGATCTCACTCAAAGAGGAAATAACCAGTGTGGAGTCTCTCAGGAAGCCTCACCCAGCAAGGTGCTGGATGTGTCCTTTACAAGTGCCCTGACAAAAGCAGCTCCTTTCACTTCTGTTCACCCCGTGTTCAATAAGGTAATGGAAACCAGACAGATTCTTCAGTTTCTTTCTCCTCGAGGAAATAATAAGCTGAAGAGGAAAAAAGCATTGTCCCAGTGGATCTCTGAGACAGATTACTGCTAAGCAGAAGAAATAGCCACAACAACAAAATGCTGATTTCGGAGGCGCTTCAGTGCTCCAACGAGTGTTTTACATTGATTATATGCCAAGTCACTGTTCAGGCAAACTAGGTAATCTGCATTGCAGCTTCAAATGGGAGAATCACCGAGGCATCTGCTCTGTGTTTCTCTGATGGAACAGAGAAACTTGATATGAATAAAAGAAGAAAAGAGATGTTGGCCTTATACTGGCCATCCCTGGAGCACGTGTTTGAGCGGTGAGACTATGATAAGAGCCACCCAACACACTCTGTGGGCTGCGCAAGAGAGAAGGATTTAATCAGGGTTTGCTGCCTTCTCCAACAGATGTGTTGACAATCCTTACGCGTATGGCTCTCATTCGCAGGACTTATTTGCCCTCAAGAGCTTTAATGTAATTTTCATGCAGTTTCCAAGCCCCCATTTCTCTCATTTCTTAAATATATGTGTTTCCTCAAGAGAAAAGGATAATAATCCTCTGAAACAGAAATGGATGGAATTCAGCCGAGTCAGAACCAATCAGATCTTTCAGATTTGAGGTTTATATACTTCATTTAAATGTTCTGCTAATGAACATGAGCAGAAACATGGAGCAGTGTTGGTCATAGGGAATTCACTGGCATTCATTCACTTTGATTTTTTTCTCTCTTCTCTGTTGGTGCCTACATTATTTGCCAATAATGGTTTGCTACTTCTTTTTTTTTATTACATTTTTTTAATCAGAGACATCGTGAGCTTCTTACTGCTTTGTGGAGAGAGACTGAATAAGCAAAGCTGCTTCTATCTGCAACATACGAAATTATTCAGGTTAACATTGCAGATGCTAGGGAAGTGGGAACAAGGAGTGCCTCACAGAGTCTGGAAATGCCTCCTCACCCACACCAAGAGAGTCTTTTGTACTTTGAGGCCTCATGAGTGCAAAGGCTTGTCTTTGGTGAGTCTTAGCTTGTAAAGGTGGGTTATTTGTAGATTAGAGCTTTAAGGTTTACCCACAGAGTGAAAAAAGTTGCCTCCTACTTCTGTTACTGGATCCTGACAACTGTGGAGACTTCTTGAGGGTTCACTGAGTAACTCGATGTGTTTGACAGCTCAAAAGAGCATCAAGAGAAAAGCAGTCTTAACCATTTCACAGCTAGGTAATGAAGAGGAGCAAAAAAAGCGTGGTGTAGACATGATTTGCCTCTGGTAAATCATCAGCAAAACTCTGACTTTAAATATTCACTCTTCAGAAGATAATTCAACTTTTTAAAGGGGAAAAAAAAAAATAAAGTCTTTATGATTGATGCACTAAAGTAGGACTCAGGAGACAAGCTAAAAACCTAATTGCTTCCGCAGCTTTTATGACTCTGATTCATCTGTGTATTGGGTTTGCGTGGCAAGGTTTTGGGAGCAGGGGGGGCTACAGGGCTGGTTTCTGTGAGAAGCTGCTAGAAGCTTCCCCCGTGTCTGACAGAGCCAACGCCAGCTGCCTCAAAGAGAGACCAGCTGCTGGCCAAGGCCAAGCCAATTGGCGATGCTGGTAGCGACTCTGTGGTAACATATTTAAGACGGGGAAAAAAAAAATCTCTGCAGAACAGCAACTGCAGCCGAAGAAAGGAGTGAGAACTTGTGAGAGGAACAACCCTGCAGACACCAAGATCAGTGAGGAAGGAGGGAAAGGAGGTGCTCCAGGCACCAGAGCAGAAATTCCCCTGCAGCCCGTGGTGCAGCCCATAGTGGAACAGGCTGTGCCCCTGCAGCCCATGGAGGCCCACGGAGGAGCAGAGATCCACCTGCGGCCCGGGGAGGACCCCATGATGGGGCAGGCGCATGCCTGAAGGAGGCTGTGGCCCATGGAGACCTGGCACTGGAGCAGGCTCCTGGAAGGAGCTGTGACCCTGTGGAGAGAGGAGCCCATGCTGAAGCAGGTTTGCTGGCAGGACTGGTGACCCCATAGGGGACCCATGCTGGAGCAGTCTGTTCCAGAGGGACTGCACCCTGTGGAAGGGACCCACTCTGGGGCAGTTAATTAAGAACTGCAGTGCGTGGGAAGGACTCACATTGGAGTTCGTGGAGGACTGCCTCCCGTGGCAGAGACCCCACTGGAGTAGGGGAAGAGGAGGAAGGAGCGGCAGAGACAACATATGATGAACTGACCGCAACCCTCATTCCCCGTCCCCCTATGCCACTCATGGGGAGGAGGCAGAGAATTTGGGAGTAAAGTTAAGTCCCGGAAAAAGGGAGGGGTAGGAGGAAGGTGTTTTTAAGATTTGGTTTTATTTCTCATTAGCATGGTCTGATTTGATTAGTAATAAATTAAGCTAATTTCCCCAAGGCAAGTCTGTTTTGCCTGTGATGGTAGAATCATAGAATAGTTTGGCTTGAAGGGCCCATCAGGTTACATAATCTCTTCCCTCTTCAGTTTTGATTTTTTGACTGTTATTTCTGCTGTCAGAAGGCTTTTCATAGAATCATAGAACCATAGAATGATTAGGGTTGGAAGGAACCTTCAGAGGTCATCTAGTCCAACGCCCCTGCAAGGAGCAAGGACATCTCCAACCAGATCAGGTTGCACAGAGCCCCGTCCAACCTGGCCTTGAACATTTCCAGGGATGGGGCATCCACCCCCTCTCTGGGGAACCTGTGCCGGCGTTTCACCACCCTCATGGTAATTGGCGAGCAATCTCTCCCTGTCCTTATCTCAACTCACAAGGCTTTTGTTGCATTTTCTCTCCCCTGTTCAGCTGAGGAGGGGAGCGATAGAATGGCTTTGGTGGACAGCTGGCATCCAGCCAGGGTCAACCCATCACAATCTGGTGTAATTTTACCTAGCTGTAAGTTAAGTGTTGTTCAAGGCCCTTCTATGAGAGAGAGACATGCATTTCTCTCAGCCTATCCTAAATGATAGCTCTTTCTAAGGTGCATTATTTCTTTCCTATGACAAGAGAGTGAGTCTCTTTCTCTTCCCAAGCATGTAGTTTAGATGGATTCATCTCATCCACCTTTATCATTCCCTTGACATTGTAGAAGCAAGGACCTTTTCCCCACTTGAGCCTCACCTTCCCCTCTGGCAGAGCTTTTGGGGATGCATAGAATGTCGTTTATGGAGTGCGTATACATGACTAGTTATGTACAAAGGCCAAGCTAAAAGCCTGCAATAAAATGGATGGTAGTTACATTTTGTATTTGGTTGGTCATTCTTCTTTTTGTAAACTTCAAGGCTTTAAATTCTGTTCATAGAATTCTGTCCTAGAGCAGAGCCATAATGGTGTAGTGTCTCAGAGTAATTAAAATTTCTCTTGGAACACTTGGGGCCCAGAATAGAAAGCTGTCGTATGACAAAATTACAGTGAGTAATTCTATTTGTTTTCAATGATGGAGGTGAAAATATGGTGAAATCTCAATAGCTTAGTTAGCTGATCTGCCTGGGATGCTAGGTTGATTGAAAAACGTTTAAGAAGGTGAGCGATACCGTACTTAATGTTTCTGTATTATGTTTGCAATAATAGCACAATGCTAAATTTTGTGATCCAGTCTTTGCAGCTGAAGGCTTATCAACACTTTCCATGAAAAAGCATACTAGTAATATGTTGACCAAGGTTGGTCTGTTGGTCTCATTTTCTTTTTTTCTTTTTCTTGCAAATAGCCCTGTTGTTGCGTTATTGTAAGCTGTTTTGTGATCAACTAAAATAACCAAAATACAGCGTTAATTTTGCCTTGTTTTTTTTTTTTTTTTCCTTTCAGTGGCTGCATCAACTGCTAATTCCACAGCTGGTGCGGCCATGAATTCTTTGACTTCTCTGGGTACTCTCCAAGGACTGGCTGGAGCCACTGTTGGACTGAATAATATTAATGCACTAGCAGGTACCGTAAACAGTGAGTATTTATTGCTGTGGTGGACAGCCTTCCCCAGTAATCATGCCACAAAAACTATCAATTGTAAAGCAATGATACGATTATTTTTAATCTATATGCAAAATAAGGGGGTCAAGTTGATCTAGTTCCATCCGTGATACGATGCAGTTCTGGAGTCTTCTAGTTTCACATAGTTTGCTCTGCAAAGTGAAGTTCCTTGGGTCCCTGCACAAAGACTCCTTTTCTTGCAGGGCATATGGAAGGTAAAAGAAGTGTCACCAGGGATTTGGGTTATCTAGGTTATAGGAGAGGCTCCTTTTTTATTTAGGGAGTCTGATAACAGGTGTATTACCCCAATGTACAAAACCTCACGCAGAAATGTAGTGGTAAGAAAGATGGTTGACCCAGAAGCAGTCCTTTTAAAAATGTCTGTAGGAATTAACAAAATGACTTGAGAGCAACATACCTTAAAAATGAAGGCAAGTTTTTGGCTTTTAATTGGCAAGTATAAGAGAACGATGTGGTCAGTCACCTGTAAGACCAGAGCATGCACATCTATCCTATGACATCTTAAACAAACCCTGGCATCTCCAGCTAAGTAGATGCCGGTAGTTGTTAGAACATTCTTCCTTGTTCTTAGCCTGGGTCAAGATTTTCCTGAAGAAGGAGGATTTTCTTTTATTGTTTCTACTATGATGACTTCACCTTTGCCTGCAATGGAAAAGATTGGTCCAGCTGCATTTTCCTCCTGCCTTTTTTTTAGCTGCTATTGCGCCTTGCATTTCCTTTTGCAATGCAAGGAATCTATTTGGTCATTGCCAGTCCATGACCCATCATAATGTACCCCCAGGAATGGATGTCCTCCTCAGTATCTCTTGCTCACTCTGGTGCTCTGCATGATGTCCTTTTTGTCACTGTTACTTGGCTGCTCACCCAATCCTTTTGTTCTGTGATCTCTGGTTGTCATTGTTGGGAGCTGGGAAGGAAGGGGCCTACTGGATGTCCATGTAGCAATGTTGAGTGGTTGCATGGGGTCTTGTATGAAACAGGTCTTGCTTCTGGCAAGCACGTGTATTTCACACAAACAACCTCTATTAAATATGACTCAAGAACAACTTAAGAAAAGTAAGCATTAGGTCCCCAAATGGCCAATGTTAGTTTCCTTTCTTATTAGTACATTGATATTAAAGCAAGCTACTGAAAATGGCATGCATGAAAAGCTGACTTGTCTCCTCTCATGAGCTCTCTTAGTAAGAGTGCTACACTGTCATAAGTAAGAAATCATTAAATGTCCTTTCCCAGTAAACAGGCATTGTGCTTTCTTGGTTTATTAGAAGTCACAATATCAAGAGCAGAGTATGGCATCCCACTCCTTCCCTCCCACAAGTACTAAGAGCCTAGGCACACTGGAGCTCTCCAAGATAATGTCCCCTTCATCAAGACCGAGCAAGAATGAAACATCTGTAAGCTCTTGACTTTGCGTAGGAACCCTCTGTTGCACTCCCGTTAACATTTCTTGCTAGGCTACAAGCAAAGAGTTTATGTTTTCTTAGCAAGTATTTTGAGGTGATGTGTGTGCAAACTTACCTGCATGTGTCCTTTGAAGTCTTAATGACTTATCCACAACCTGGTACCAAATTTCAGCTTGTTTTAAGCCACCAAGCCACCATTACTTCCATGGACTTGTACCAACAGTGGCTTCAGTCCCGAATTTTCTTCATCAATGTTTTTGTGGACACAGAGAGTGTACGTGCCTAGAATACCTGTACGTGTATAGCACTTACAAAATGTATGTGGCTATGTCTGTCTATGTAAATACATATGTGAGAAGGACGTAAAGAGGGGAAACTGCTTCCCCACAATACAACACAACACAATGTTCTGGCACTGTTTCTGTCAAAAGGGTGACGCTGATTATGAATTTTGGGTACATGTGATGCTAATGAAAGTGAAGCATTGCTCAGATTATAACAGCCTCCTCTGTCTATTTTAATGATGAGCCGGTGCTTTTCCTAGTGACCGTGTCTGATCCAGTTGTTCATGCTCAAACCTCCATAGGAGTTTGCCTTTGGGAAACCTCACGTTCAGTGACTCTGATGTTTCACATCATACCACGGTCACAAGCATTCCAGTAAAAACATTCAAACGTCATTTGATCAAGGAGTTTACTGAAGTATTTGTGCAGAGAAGTTGGAATTGAGTGACATGCTTCTAATTGGGCAATTTCAAGAGCAATCCAGAGCACAAGTCAGGCAAAGCTTAACCCAAAAACGAATCAGAGGGTGGCACTGGGCTTGGGCATTGATCTACATGGAGGTTTTGGAGGAGATACTCTTCTGTTGAAGTCATGTCCTGCTCTGTATGTGAGAATCACAGGAAGAATGTCTTCCAAGCTGAGCTCACTAGGAGATTTTTATCTATTTTCTGGAACCTGGTTGGGTCCACGAAAAAGAAGCTGGGCTATGGAGACTGATAATGCTCTCATTGTAGAGAGAAGCATTGTAGAAAGATGTCTGGAGGCCTTAAAAATTAAAGAAAATGGAGTATGATAAGTTTAATTGTCTCCAAGGGTTTGGCAACAGTTGTATGGACTTGTGGGGATTCACTCAGTCTTCCCTCAGTTGTGCTTGAAGCATCTAAAACCTTAATGACAAAACATTAGACTGTCTCCTTTGGGCACGTAAATTTAAATAATGTAACTAAAAAATAATTATGAATAATGAGGAAAAATGAATGAAGAGAGAGGAAGAGATTCTTTCCAATTAAGAAAGAAGACCGTGGATTCAGGATACTGATCAGCTATGGCACAATATTTTTGTGTGAACCCGGGGCAGTCACTTAGCCTTTCTGCCCCTTTATTTACATCTGTAAAACACAGATAAAACTGTTCATGACACATTTGAAGGTGCTTTGAAAGCACTTTAAGAGACCTTTGGACTTGCCAAGCATTGTCACTTTTGTATAATGTAGAGTAACTCAAAAAAGTAGAAGCCTGTAGATGAAAGACACCAAAAGGTTATTTCACAGAAGTGAGGAAGGGACCAGAGTTCAATATCAGACCGAGGTGCGTTGGTAGAGATAATAAAGAGATGGCAGAGCTGTGTAAGTGCAGCTGGACCTTGCAGATTTCATAAAAATGTAAAAAGGGAGAACAGAAAAAACGTCGAGAGCTTTCTGCAGATCTCTTTTTGCTCAGAGGGAAGTGAAGCAATGTGGTGAGCCGTTGGCTAATCTGAATCTGAATCTGAAATTTGGAGGGAAGGGGCTATTGATTCCAGGTGAAAGAAGGGGGAGGATGCTGCCCACTGCAACACAAAGCACGTTTATCTAATAGGCCGATGACTCATGAAAGATAACGTGTTATCTTAATGCTTCCTCTATTATCATGTTGTTTCAACACTGTAATAAAAGGAGAGATACAAGCTGTTTTATCAGGAATCTTTGCTTTAACCAGTGCTGTGTGTACACACATGCAAGCAACGACACAAGCCTAAGTACAAAAACATCAGAACAGGTTATGGTCAGGCTCAGCGTATAATTATTATTAATAATAATAATAATAATCTACATTTTCCAAATGTCCTGCCTTTTAGATATAAGATGCTTCACAAGCTATCCTGGTTTGCAAGTTCTTGTTTTATACCTGGAACCTTACACAAGAAATATCTGTCTCTCTCCTGCTCTGACAGTGCTTTTTGTTCTCACCACTGGCAGCCAGTCCCTCCTGTCAGGATGCAGCGATGCTCCGAAGTGGGGTGGAGGGGAAAGAGAAAACTTCAAAGTGCAAGACATTTTATTAAGGAAAGGCGAAGAATATCACATCTCTGTCAAGTGTTTAGTCACACAAATTATAGTAATATCAAAAGGTATAATTTATGCAGTACAATTCTCTTAATTGGCACAGGCTCTGGTGGAGCCAGAAAGGTGCCACTTGAGCAATTGTCCTGATTATCAGAGACTCATAGGAATACACTTTTCGAATCTGCATAAGAGATGGAGAAAACTAGTAGGTCAGCATCTTTATCCTCCTCTGTCAATGCAGGATAATTCCCTGCAGTGTCTCTAAATTACTCATGTGATAAGGCTTATGCCACCTTCCTTGAAGATTGTTTCCCAGTCTAATAGATTTCATTGTTAATTCTCTATAAAGTGTCCTCTGCTTAATTTTCTCGCTTTCCTCCAATTCACATAAAACCCTTTATTATTGCTCTGAAATTAAGCCCTCTATTTCTCTTCAGTGTTCCTAGCTTTTGGGTCTTAACATGGCTCCACCAGTCACCTCTTCACCCATCATTTCACCAACCAAAACACTACACAATAACTATCTAAGAAGTGGTTGCTGGTGATGCTCGATGCCCCATTTTTCTGGTGGCTGATCTACTGTACCTTGAGGGGTCTGATTAAGCCCTTTTCAGCTGCTTGTGAGCTGTTCATCTAAAAAGTGGGGACCATGGGATAGCTGGTTGTGCAGAAAATGTGGCTTAGCTCTCAGTTCTGATGGACACTTACTCCTCCAGTTGACACAAGTCGGAGGTGTGACGGTGAGCAGGGCTATGAACTCTCCCACCCCTTCAGCTGCCAAAGAGGTGGTAGCTCTAACAGAGAAAATTCACTTTTCCTGGAATTTCTGAAAAAAAAAATAAGTGTTAATACTGTTAACTTCGACATGGCTCATTAAGGAGCCATGATGATGAATAGAGGCTGTCCACCATTGAGTCAGAGGATGAAACTTCTTTTGCAGACCACACTGTTTGCGCAGATGAGGGATGCCATTTAAATTAATATGATATTTATCAGGATGTAGAATTGCTTTATAGAAAAAAAATAATTATGAAGCTCTGCTTCCAGTGAGAAGAAAGGTGTTGCTAGAACCAAATGCATTTTTTTCTTCTTGAAAGATGCCTGGTCTGGATGAAGCGCTTTTAGTCACTCCAGATGTGCTGCTGTTCATTTCTTCTGGAGTAACTGGGTGGAAGTGCAGAGCATCGCAGTCCATCTTCCTACCACAAACCTAAGGGACTAAGCCTGTAATTGTGCAAAGGGTTGTTTGAAAATGCTGTTAATCAGGGTTCTCTGCTAACTCTGTACAAGCAAACCACTCCTGATACGGTGTGGTCATATCTTGTTGATAAAGACCCTGGTCAGAAAGAGTTGGTTTCCCCACAGATTGCTTCTTCCCAGTAGCCAGCTTGCCCAGAGGCAGGTCAAATAGGTCCCACTCTACTAGGTTCGGATACCCTCAGCAGAAGTAGAGACGTCAAGGAGGGTGGGCAGCGAGGTTTCAGGAGCACGGAGCTGTAGTACTTGCCAGTAGCAGGCTGCATGCGAGTCCGTTTGACTGTGCAACCTTTGTGCTCAAGTGATCCTGACGCCAAAGTTGTGTTTCTTTGTTTTCAGTCCCATTTGGTGAAGTGCCGAGCTGCATGCACTGCCGTCGTTGTCAGTGTCGTATAATACCAACGACTTTCGGAAAGCACTAATGAACAAGTGCAATTTCTTTTCTCTATTGTTGGGTTTTTTGTAAAGTTGCTCAAATGCTCTCAGGTATGGCGGCCCTGAACGGAGGACTCGGCGCAACAGGCTTGACGAACGGTACGGCCGGCACGATGGATGCGCTCACCCAGGCCTACTCAGGAATCCAGCAGTACGCTGCCGCTGCGCTGCCCACGTTGTACAGTCAGAGCTTGTTGCAGCAGCAAAGCGCTGCGGGCAGCCAGAAGGAAGGTAAGCGCCCGCGGCCAGGAGAGCAAGCCGCTCGGCCTAGCGACAGCGGTGTCGCAGGTTCATTTCTTCATGAAGGACCTCGAGTAGCCTAATCTTTGATTTTTTTTTTTTTCTGTTTTCTCTTATTTAGTATTGTTATTTTTTTTTAACCCATAATGTAATTCATTTTTTAACCATATATCCTTCAAGCTATGCTTTACTGGCCATCCCTTCTTACATAAAAGCGTTTACCAACTACCACGTAAAAAAGCACCGCTAACAAAAATCATCCCTCTATGGATGGCATTTTCTTTTCTGGTTTCACGTTTTCTGTGATAATGGAGTTAATCTGATTAGGTTTAAGGTTTTGAGTTAATGACAAGATCCGTTTTTGCTTTGAGTGGTTCTTCGCTTAATTGTGGGTCTTGCGGGGAAGCAACTAAGTGAATGATTGCCCCCTCTCCTCGCACCGATAGCGAATAAACCTCAGGAAGTCACTGCGAAGAATAAATGAATACTAATTACAAGATGTTTAGGAAAATGAAGTTACCCTTCTCCCCTCTTCCCTTCCCCTGTACACTTCCCAGGTATCTGGGGGGTTTGTTTCTATTTTCATTGTTTTCACTTCTCTCATCGTAATTTCCAGCTAATTCTAGAAGGACGGGAAAATATTGCACGCGTTCTAACATTGGATCTGTGTTGTCACTGCTCTTCTTGCCAGGTCTAAGCTTTGGAAATAAATCTAGTATAATATTCTCTACAGAAATTTTTTTACCCTCTTTTAAAATAGTGTCTTGTATTGTTATTATGGGATGTGTTTCCTGGGAAGACAAATTTGGTGTTCCCCCAGCTGACTATTCTATAGGGACACTGGAGTTAAAATGTATATTTTCTCTGAATTCTTTACCTCATTTACTGCTAACAGTTTGGATTATTTAAAAGTAAAGGATTTTTTTTGTAAGCAACTTTTTTTTCCTCTTTTTTTTTTGTATTCTCTGCATTTATCTTTCATCTGTCTTCCTTTGGTCAGTGAGAGCAGGCTACTTGACACCAGAAAGAAATTGTTTATTCGGTGGCATTGTAAGATACATAGTGGAGGACAGTTTGATTTTTTTCCTAACTATTTTAATTTTTCTGTTTGTGAACATTCATATCAAGGGTAGGCTTACTTTTTATTATTATAAATTGCCAGTGTCCTTTTTAAAATACAGGGGATTTTGTTATATGTCTTGATTCTGTTAGTAAGGGGTTAAGTTAAAGTGAGTAAATTCCATCATTGAATACTGACAACTATCTTTTGTCTCTTAACATGATTTCTGATGGAATGGTGAAGAGTCAGGAGTGGCTGAGGATAAATAAGTACCAGAGAAAAATGCTATATAAATATTAAATGCTGAAGCACAGTGAACTGCTTTATGCATATGCTGTAAACTACTGTTTAGTAAGTTTTTTCTTACTGTTTTAAGAAATATTATTTTCTGGAAAGATAGTTTGCTTACAGTAGGAAGAAGTAAGTTCCAGGTGACCATTTTAGCCTCTCTTTTTTTTTCTCCTGAAAAAAAAAAAAAATTTTCTTTTAAAAAACATTTTTATTCCAATGCATTTGTCCCTTCCTTTTGGGCAAACATTGCAGCCTTTTCCTTCAGACTGGAAGGGCGCAGCCAGCCCAGTTCTTCTACTACGGGAGAGGTGAGGCGTCCTGACTCAGTTGTGGAGGATACTACATAAATCTTTTACGTGCTTTCCTCTTCCCCTCCAGAAAACCAAGTCACAGAGTTTACTTTGCCTTACCCTTTTTATCCCAGTCCCCACCAGTTTCATCTCCTTTGAGTTTAAATCTATGGTACTCAAATCTGAGCTCAGCTTTCTGCATTTCCATAAGTTCCAACAACTAAAATTAAACTGGCGAGCCCATGCAGGTGTTTGAGGCAGCAGAGGACTCCTTGTGCAGTTCTTGGGGTGTTGTAAGAGAGTAATGCATTGTATACCTGTTTTCCTAACCCTAATTACACTGAAAGATACTTGTGTAAATTGAAGAAAGTGGCTGCAATTTAACTGATTCTGTAGCAGACTTACCAAGTAAACACTTTGCAAGGTAAGATGCTCTAAAGAGCTGCATGTCAGCTCTGATCCTTTGATAATGCATTTGCTTTTGTTCCTTCAAGTTGGAAAGTGAAATACTTTCTGACCATCACCTTCAGTAAGTATTATGGAAAAATAGATTAAATATTGCTCTTGTAATGGCTGTTTTCGTACTTTTGTTTTGTTTTGTTTTCCTAAAGGTCCAGAAGGGGCAAACCTCTTTATTTACCACCTCCCCCAGGAGTTTGGAGACCAGGACATTCTGCAGATGTTCATGCCTTTTGGAAATGTTATCTCTGCTAAAGTCTTCATTGACAAACAGACCAATCTGAGCAAGTGCTTTGGTATGTGAAATTTAATAAATTGACTAGTAAAAACCACGTGCACTGTACTGAAAAGGGGCCAGGAAAGAAAATTAACAGCAATGTGAGAAATGTCATACTGGAATCTCATTCCAAAAATAGTGGACTGTTAATCCTCAAATGAATGGGAAGATGCACAGACAAACTAGTTCAAACTAAAAATTGGATATGAAAAAACAATAATAATCTTCCAGTCTGACATCTCGCACGAATGTGTCAAGTATATAAAACTAATTACACCCTATATGGGGGAATGTCATTTAGTATACTATTAAACTGCCTTGTTATGGATACCTAATTATTCTCTATTGTATAGCTGAGCCACTTAAAAATGCTCTGTGTTTAACCCATTACTTCTACATTACAGGAATTTCTTGCTTCTGAATTAAGTACAGGATTTTGCAATTAGTGATTGAATGGAGTGTACATGTAGTTCAGAACACTTCACAGACAGTCGATGTCTAGATATGCAGCTCCAGCTGTTGTGGGCAGGTTCCAGTGTGTTACGGAAGGTGGCATCTCCCCTTACTTTAGGGCAGCCTCACAAAATCAGTGCCAAGTTTCCCAGAGAACACTTTAAGCTGCCAGAAAATTTGATCACAACAGAGAAGATGATGTGTTGGTATAAAACAAGTTCTAGGGTTGAACAAGTGGGCTGATGTCCTTTGAACAGCGTAGATGCACCAGTTCAGTGCTTTGATGGAGTGGAGTACAAAATGTAAGCCAGTGGCAATCTGTTAGAACATTGGTCTAATTCCAGTACCTAAAGGGAGCTTGTAAGAAAGATGAAGGTAAGCTCTTTAGCAGGGCCTGTTGTGATCAGACAAGGGGTAGTGATTTTAAAATAGAGGGAGGTAGATTCAGACTGGACATAAGGAAAAAATTTTTCACAGTGAGAGTGGTGAAACACTAGCACAGGTTGCCCAGAGACGGAGTGGATGCTCCGTCCCTGGAAACATTCCAGGCCAGGTTGGACGGGGCTCTGAGCAACCTGATCTGGTTGGAGATGTCCCTGCTCCTTGCAGGGGGGTTGGACTAGATGGCCTTTAAAGGTCCTTCCAACCCTAACCATTCTATGATTCTGTTGTGGCCTTTTGCAAGACATGAGGAGGGTCTAGGCATAGGACAGACTCTCTTAAAGATAAGTTTTATAAGGTTTGACCTAAAATACTGGAGCGGAAAGAGTGCGAACTCTTTCCCAGAGTAAAGGTACACAGCTGTATGTATGGCAAAAGAGTAGACAGTCCAGACAACCCCCTAGTTTCCAGAACTCCTTTGTACCAACAGTGTTGTTCTTTGCCCAGCACCATACCTTAATTTTGAAGTGTCCCCATTTGAAGTGTACTCCTTAACCACAGGATGTTTCTTAGCTTGTATATATATGTTTTTTTTTTAAATCTAGGTTTTGTTAAAATACATCTAACTAAGGACTTATCTCCACAAGCATCATTCAGGAATAGCTATTGGGCTTTAACTCATCTTGAAAGGCCTTGAATTTATCCAGACAGACAGTACCCAAACACAAGTAGAATTATCAAGTTACTGAGAAATCCTACTGCACTGAAATTCAAGCCTCCCACAGTCTTGAGTGTTATTCACCTGATGACAAGCCCTTAGTACACTTGAAAAGTTCATTTGGTTTAGAGAAAGGCTACAACGTTCTTTCTGCTTTTTACCATCGTCTTTCAGGACATTTTCAAAGTATTCACCTCTTTAAGCTTTACAAAAAAAACCTATTCATCTCTCGACTAATGTAGTCCAGCATGTTTCTGCAATTTCTCAGATTCCCTAAGGCTGTAGCAAATTTGAAAAGTGGAATCGAAATGGACTCTCTATTGATCTGGAGCCAGTTCAGTTAGTATATTGGGGTGACAAAATCGTTGAGGTCTCCAGGCATCTCGATGAAATGTCAAATCGAGCTATGTAAATGGAAATGCAGCAATTGCGGTGACTGCTGACAAAACGTAGAATAGTTTGGACAGGTGGCTCAATTCATCAGCTCACTTTCCGCACTTACTTTTTGTGGGTTTCCTTTTACTCTTTGATGAGCTAGTTACACATTTGTCTGGATTTATGGGACACAATTACTTAACTTAAAGTGATGCACCAAGCTTATCTTATTTGCGGAAAAATGGAGGGGTCTACACCCAGCAGATGGAGGAGTCCTCTATCATTTTGGCGTGAGTCAGTATTCGCTAACATTTCAATTTCTCATTCTTCCTTCTTGGATATTCTGCCACCAGTAAGAGAATTCTGCTTTAAAAACAAAAAGCACCACAGTGGCAGAGGAAGTTGAGATTTTCTGATTCAGTAGGTGACTACCTTGGTGATGCTGCTGATCACAGAAAAAGCCAGAATTAATCCTGCTAGTTTAACATGCTAGCATACTCTGTATGTACCTCCTCAGCTTTGTTAGCAAGAATTGTCTATTTGTTTTTTCGGTCCCATATTTCTGATTTTAAAAGCTTTATTTTTTTCTCTATTCTCCCACCCAAAAACTAGGACAATAGCGCATCTGAAGAACCCATTTCGCTCCTGTATCATTAATGGTTGTTGCTCTTGGTACAGTTTGTGTTTGGTTTTTTGTTTGATTGGTTTGGTCTTTTTTCCCCTTGTAGTAGTAATAACAATAATGGTAATGATGTTTTGCACATGCTTGGTGCTTTCTACTCTGGAATTTCCAGTCTCCTGCTGAAGGGAGGAGGAAGTCAAATTACAAATGAGGACAGGTTGAACACCAGAAAGGTGAAAAGTTTTTCCAAGGCTGTTCACTGCCAGAATTGAGAAAGGGGTGGGTTCTGAGTGAGTCGCAGGATACTGGTATACAGTGATGAACTTTTGTGTAACACTGCTTCTCAAAATGAAAAAAATACATTTATTTGCAGAAATTGCATTATTTGCTTTCTTGTCCACCTCTAATGAATGCTCAAAAGATTAAATGGTGATGAGGATGACAGGACGGTCTGTTTATGCCTGGAAGTGCTCTTCCATGACATCTCATGAGCCCTAGTTGATTCAGCAGACAAACGGTTTTCCTGTTCAAGCTTATCTCTCACCTTTCATAAACCTTAGAATAACAGAAATGAGAGATGTAAAAGTAAGGCCAGGAAGGGCAAACACAATGACAGCAGAGCATAAATGCAGTCTGCCTCATAGCAAAATTGCTGCTCAAATTATTAAAAATATTTATCCTGCTTGTAGAGATACCTAGAGATAAAACAAAAATCAGAGCCATCGTGACAGGGTCTTTGAAATTTGATAAGAAACATCATCCCTTCCCCATGTAACCTGTTGTTTAAATTTCAGACAAAAAAAAAATTATGAATGGGTGCAATCAGTAAAAGATAAATAGAGAGAATTTCAGATCCCTCTGTAAGCGTCTAAATTAAGTTTTTTGATACGGAAGATGGACCTGTAACATGCTGATGTAGATATAGCCTTTTGTGTAAAGAGACAAATTGGGAATCAGAATAACAACTGAATGATAAAGGCTGATTCCACTGATGCAGCACAGAGGTTGTACGTTTGAATTTGTGACTGAGTCAAGGAAACTAATAGAGACATAGAACGAGGTGATTTGTCTTATCCTCCTGGAAGGTAAGCATAGCCTGAGCAAATTGTTCTTCTGTCATCAGTGGGGTGTCTAAACTGGTGACATGAATGGTGGGTGGAAAAGCCGCCTCTGGGTGTGCTTGCTTCTCTTCACTGCCATTCATAGATGCCATCTAAGTGACTAGTTTAGATCAGTTGCTTAACTTTCAGGTGGCTAAAACTACCTAAGAAGAAAAGGAACTAAAGCGATGAGAAGTTCATAGCAGGAGACCATTCTGAATGCACTTAAGAGTACAAAGTGAAGGTCAGGAAAGCTGTAGAGGAAAATGCTGAATTGTCAAGGAAGGTAAGAGTACCTACATCTCAGCTGTGGCACACCTGCCTGGAAAGTGCTATGGTTGCCTTCCAACTCGTAGTAGATCTTTTTTTTATCCTTGAGGCAATCCTAGAGATCAAGGCTGAGATCTGTGAGCTGATGGAAGTAGGCACAGGGTGGTGGTGCTAAGACAGTGAGAGATCAGACAGATGAGATCTCCTAGAAGAAAATAGGGGAAAGGAAGGAAGGAAAATGGAAGAGTGTGATGAAGCTTCTCAGGATATAGCAGTAATATTACGAGGAAATGATCAAGTGGAGAAAGCAAGGAAGTGTCAAGAGTTACTAAAGCCAAGGAAGGTACGGAAGAACATTTATTATACCTTAAGGAGGTAACAAATAATCAACCACAGAACAACATGAATAGAACATATTGACTTTAGCCAGGAAAAGGTCTTCAGAGATTTAAGTGAGGGGTATTTTTGAGTGGAAGGAGCAGAAGTTAGCCTGAATTGTCAGAGAAGAGTCTTAAGTTAGATAGTTTAGTGAAGTTGATTTAAGGTGAAACCATAGAGAAGGTCTGTGAAGGAGGGCAGCTGGACAAGGAGCAGATGACTTGATAAGAGGGATTTTTTCTTTACAATGGGGAAAGTGTGTCATTCTGACACTGAAGATGGAAGAGGGCAGCAGTGCAAGGTAAGCAAGAGTCATAAAAGAACAGGTTAAAGTGATGGTAAAGAGAGGTTATGAATCAGAAAAGTACACAGACACTAAGCACAAAGAAAGCAAGCTGGTGGAAGAGAGACGCTGAGGAGCCTGTGT
Organism: Tetrax tetrax; assembly: GCA_009806455.1. Lineage (NCBI taxonomy): Eukaryota > Metazoa > Chordata > Aves > Otidiformes > Otididae > Tetrax > Tetrax tetrax. The sequence continues at coordinate 129,760 of WHYT01017064.1, read as the reverse complement.
GTTAGGATGGAAAACGAAGTGTGCGGGATCTCTGCTTTCGCAGAGCGAAGGGATATGTGTTAAGGCAAATTCAAACGGAAAGAAGAGGGAGCATTTCAAAGCAGATGCATAATAGCAGGCTGAGTACAGCAGTAATTAGCCAGAGCTGAGGCAGAGCAGCAGTTAGGCGAGCTTTGCAATTGCAAGTGGGAGGCCCAGATATGAAAATGAATTTTGAGCTTCCAGAATCGGGGAGATTTGAGTCCATTATGAACAGAACATTTTTAGTCTCCTAGGGAAAAGAAAGCTCAGCCAGGCCAGCCATTCTGAATTACCCAAGCAAGCATTATCCCCCTAGTTAGTGCTCGCAACCAAGAAGCAGAAGATCTGGAGTTCTCGTCAAGCCCCGCCGTTGTCTTTACGATGCTGCTTAATTTCGATGCTTGCATACCCCTTTGGGGACCAAGAGGCTGAATTCATTAACATTTAAAGTACCTCGAGATCTTGAACTGGAAGGAGCTGTAAAAATACAAAATATAAATACTGCAACTGTCCTAGGCTAGGCCCGAGGAGATGAGTGTTTCATAGCACACAGGACCAGTGCACATGAACTCACATTCAGGTGTGCAAGAGCGTTTAGGGGGTCTAAGGTTGGGTTGTGTTTCTGTAATCAGACTTTCTGTTTCAGCTTCACATCTGTGGACTGGCCCAATAGTGCTTCCTCATAGACTGTACATAGATATAACACTGAAAAGTGTCACAATAATAAATATCTCCAGTCTCTAAGGTAGGTAGATAAATAACAGATTGGAAACTGCACTGCACCAAAACTGGCCAGCTGCATTCCAGCTGGTAAAGAAATATTATGAAGGTAAAGGGGAAGGGAGAGGAAATGGGATACGAAGTGTGAACGAAGAAGTAATTGAAAATGAGATAAATGTGTCAAATAAATAGTAATAATAAAATCCTAACAAAACGTCTTCTGACATTTGTGCTAACCTATAGTTCGCTTTCTCTCCCGCCTCCGTTCTGTGTCTCGTAGGTTTTGTTAGCTATGACAATCCAGTCTCTGCACAAGCTGCTATCCAGGCTATGAACGGCTTTCAGATTGGCATGAAACGCTTGAAGGTTCAGCTGAAACGCTCCAAAAATGACAGCAAACCTTACTGATCTTAACCCCAGATGCTTACTGCTCTTATTTTAGCTTTCTTAGGGTAAGTCCCATGAGCAAACCTGTCCTCTGCAGGGGGGTTAAGAAAGAACATAGAGCCAACCTTCACCAAGAGACAGTTATTTTTACAGTCACCACTTCCATTTCCCCACTTGTCCTTCTTACACTTGGCTCCCATTTCCTTGCCAAGTAATTACTGAGTTGTGTTACTGTATTTTGTTTTGCAGCATAATTTATCTCCTTTTTAAAACAAACAAAAAAAATAAATGTCTTGAAATTCAAAGCAACACACATACACAAAAAAAAATGTGCAATTTAACTCTGTGAACCCTGGTGCCATTAGCACACAATAAAAGTTGTTTTCTATGGATGGATCGTATTTTACCAGGGTGGCACCAGCAGTTTATAGGTTAAACAAAATGGCCTCACGCCAGTTGAAGCACTTATTTTGCAACAAAAATTGAAACAAGTCTTTCCACTATGTTTTTTGAGAAGATTTGATTTTTTTTCGGTTCGAATCAACGTATTGTTCTATATTGGTCTGATTTTACACTGGTCGTCTTTATATTTCACTTTTTTTTTTAAGTTCTTGGTTTTTTTTGGAAAGGATTAATGTAAAAAAGATTTAGAGATCTGTTTCTAAAGCTACAGGGTTTAAAATAAAAAAAAATAAAATAAAATGAGTGACAATACTTGATGTTTCTTGAGAGATAAATTTAATAATAATAAAAAAAAAGAAAGCCACAGGCCTGTAAATTTTATTTGTAAAAAGCATTTCTATTTTTATACAAAATTTTTACTGCCTCAGAAATAATGGAAGTTATTTATTGCCTATTGTTAACTTATTGGATACCTAAAGAGCAGCTCTCTATGCTAGCTAGATCCTTTGAAGTAGTCTCTAGAGTAATTGTGCCAAGAATGGGCGCTTTTTCACTGTTGAACCCTACACCCTCTACAGTTCATGCTTTTATCCTCTTGTTTGTATTTGTCTGGTTATTCTGTTTGTAGTTTCCATTACCTAGTTTAAAGTTCAGTCGTCTGACCCTTTTTCCCCCTTCCCTCCCTGTACCTTTCTGTTACATTTGTAGAAACTGGTTCTTTCCTCTCCTTCCTCCCCAAAGAGGAATCCATTCTCTCTGACTCCTTTCAGATGGATTCTTTTGGGGTTCCATTGTGCTCTTGTTGACAAGTATTGTAAGTTAATGCAAATTATGTGAACGGCTCATAGACTCTACTGATAAAAGATTTGCATTAGTTTTCTCCTGCACCCATGAAAGTGATTTTGTTTGTGCTGCATAGATTCTGTGTAACTTTTTTCCTCTTCCTTGTTTTTTCCCTAGACATCTCCATGCCCGTTAGCCCATCGTTTGCCTAGCATGTCCCTGTGGCGTCTCAAAAAAAAAAAAAGTTTCATCGTCCCGTCATTGTTTCTGATGTCTTTCTGACCTCACATCATATTTGGTTCTCCTACTGACCTTTGATCTAGTTTGACCTTTGAAATTTGCATGTGACCTCATCTAGCTATGAATTCTGGGAAGTCAATGTGAAAAAACATTGCTGCATTCATGCAAGACTGAAATTTATTATTAGATAAATTAATGATAGGATTTAAAAACAACCTGTGGCAAAATGTTTTTTCTTTCTTTCCTTTTTTTGGTTTTCTTTTTTCCTTTGGGTTTTTTGTTTGGGTTTTGGTTTTTGGTTTTGGTTTTTTTGTTTTTTTTCATTTCGTAAAAAAAAAAATAAAAAAAAAACCAGACTTGAAAGTATTATACAGGGATTGGCATTCTGCCTGGTCACTGGTGACAATAGCAATATGTGTCCAGAGGCACAGAATGTTGGTTTCTAACAGACTACTTCCAAAACAGTTTGAGAAATAAAACTGTCTGATTTTAAGTCTCTAGAGGTCTGTAATAGTTTTTACATTTTTCAGGCAGTGTAAAGTTTTTTGATAAGGCCATTTTAGGTGGCTCACTTTCTCATTAAAGTATATATATAGAACCACTTTTTGTAGATTAGTATAAGAAAATATTTACCCTGTTTTAGGGCAAATGCTACCTACTTGTGTCACCTTTTGCTGAACTGACTCACAGTTAGACAATCCATGGTTTAATGCACATGAAATTACCTATATTTTATACTGTTTCAATGTACAGAAGAAAGGTTACTGTAAAATGTGTTACGTTGGTGCTTCTGTGAATTAAGTTGTGGTTTCATCATGAGTCTTATGGTCTTAAGTGTTCTATGTTTATACAAGAGGAGTTTAAAATTGGTTTACTTGAACAACAAGAACAAAAACAAGATTCAAAAAAAAAACACAAAAAAAAAGTTGTTTGCTTAAAAAAATGAATTTCATGTGAAAAATGAAAAAAATATTCCAGAATAAGTTTGTGTTGGCTTGTGACGCATTGATGTCATTTTTTTATTGTGAACAATTTAGATGTGTTTGTGTTCAGCAAAATGTGATCGGTTTTTCTTTTAAAGAAAAAAAAAAAAATCAGTGAAACTATAGTGCCAAATTCCAAAGGTACTTTCTTCCTAGAGCTTCAGTGTGTTTCTTGTGTGAAGTAATTTGATAACATGGGTATTTTATTATGTGTTTTGTATAAATCCCTAATATTTAAAGAAAAAAGAGGTTAAAAAGTTTGTTAACTTGCTATCCTGTGGTCTTGTTGCCTGAAATTGTTATTGTTTGTTATTTCTCTTTGATGTTTTTTGTAAAACATTGTATAAGTGCCCATGTTTCACTTTTTTAACCACTCTGCACACATCAATGCTGTGAAAGCAAACCTCACTATGTATTTTCTTCATATTGTATGGAAACCTCTAAGGTGAGAAAGTTTTGAACTTTTAACCCTTTCCACCCAGAGCTGTCTTGAGTGTTAATACCTTTTATACATTCACCATTTTGCTGTTTATTTTTATATATATATCTATATCTATAAATATATATATACTTAGTTTTTTGTGGTTTATTTAATACATGGTTGAAATCAGAACAATGCACAGGGCAGATCTGAAGGACAAAAATATTTTACTGCTGTCTAAATTTCTTCTGTATCTATAACTAAAATTATTTAAAACCGTAATTAACTTGTGGTTTTCCTTTTTAGATTTGGGGGATTTTGTCTTTTCTTAAAGAGCTTTTAATATGCTGCTGGAATATGCTATTCAGTATTAATAAAATAAAAGAAAAAGAAATCAATTCTTTAATTATCTATTGTGTGAGCCGCTCCCAGACAGGAGTGGTAAATCCACCATTTGAAAACCTTGAGGAGGAAAAAAAAAAAAATAATATTTTTGTAATTTAAATAAATGAACTTTTGCTTAAATCAGATGCACTAGATCTTCCTGGGTGAAAATTCAGTGTGCACTGCAGTTAAACTACTTTTTATGGATAAAGTTTACATACACTGTAATGTTTGGTGTTATCTGCCATTATTTGTAACGGCAATATGTCGGCTTACTCCTGCAGACACTCCTATAGAGAGGAGTAACTTTACTCATACGAGTAGTCGATGGGAATATATTTGTGACTGATGTGGGTGTTTGCTGGAGGAAGCTCTGTGTAAGGAACCAGAAAAGAGATGCTGGTAGCCCGTTTCACTGCCTTGTACGTCTGATTAGATTGCATTTCTACTGCACGTGTAGTCACCAACAACCAAATTTGGGTTTTTTGCTACCGGTATAGAGAATTCATTGCCAATCCGATGCGTGTGAGCAGCAGTACCTGCTACTGATGATTAAGTGCCATACCTTCTTCCACTTCCTATTTCTATCCGATTATATTCAAAGCCGCCTAAAATTAAAAACGAAGCCCTATATGAACAACATCAGCTGGTGCACTCTTGTCTCTCATCCCCAACTTAAACGCTTCTTTATGTAGAGCCCTGGGATGGAAAGGACTAGCCTCTAGTGATGCAAAAAAAGTTTCCTTCTTATAGCACATGCACTTATAAATAAATGATCTATACTTTTCTCACATGTTTTTACTACTGCTGGGGCCTTCCTACACCCTTTGAGGGCTATTTTGTACTACTTGCAGCAATTTTGCATATTCAAAGTATCATCTCACGTACGTTATATTATATATATGTACATATATATATATAATATGAGATCATCATTCGGATTGTTTAGACTGTTTCACTAATTTTTCTCATTGTACCCACCGTCTAAATTTCCAAAGCTTTTTTAGATGCCCAAGTGTGTTTGGCAGGTTGACCAGTCCAGTTAGAGCGGTGATGCCTTTGATCCTTCAGGCAGTGTAACTGGGCATCGAGCTGCCCCGAATTACGCTACACGGGACATTGGCTTAGCAGTGGGGAAGGAGGAATGTTTCTGTACTTCCAGGCAACTGAGATGAGTCATTGCTGAGAAAAGTGTCCAGCTTGAAAAAAAAAAATTTAAAAACTAAAATAAAAATCAAGTACAAAACCAAAAACCCAAACATACACCGCCTTGGAGACAAATTGTCTACCAGTCCTCTTTCAAACTATTGAAAGGAAAAAGCTGCAAGGGTGCAAGGGCCTAATAAGAGAGGAAGAAAAACAAGGGAAATTGCTTCACAAAATTCTAATCAAAAGACTAGACTAGTTGTTTTTTCAAACAAATTAGCTAATTGCGATGAAATGGCAGTCCTCAAAGGAGTAACAAGTTCATCTTTCTTTCACCATAGGGGTTACAGTTCCTTGGCTTGTGCTACTCTGGAATCATTTTATTGTTTCTGTTTTTATTATCTTAAGTGCTAATTAAGAAAAGGAAAAAAATATCCTGTAGTTTCATTACCTTTTTGGATAATGTCATACAAAAAAAAAAAAAAACAAACCTATGTATTTGTGTTTCTTTTGTGCTGTGAGAATTGTTGTTTGTAGATTAATAATACTATCATTTTGTTTAGAATTACAAACTAGTTTTTAAGTATTGTCTGAGAAAAGCCAAAGTTAATGCAATCTAGTGGAAGCTGTAAGACCATTTGAGTATTGTTTCTGTTTTATTGATGCATTTGGATTTTGTTGTTTGATGGAATTTGAGCCAAAAAAAAAGAAAAAAGAACAAAAAAAAAAGAACAAAAAAAAGCAGGCTTTCCTATTTCTACAACTTGATTGTACTTATGCATTTTGTACCAGTGGAACTTTTTATACTGGAGATTAAAAAACAAATGGAAATTTTTGTGGCTTACTCTCGTGGGCCCCCTCGATCATGACTGATTTTCAAGTTTGATTTCTGGACGGTAGAAAGAGAGTTGGTTTTGTTTAGAGAATTCAAAACTTTGGCTTGATTTCTTTTTTTCCCTTTGCTTATATCTAGTGTTAGAATTTTGTCTTAACAAAAGCGGTAAGTTTCACTTTTTATTCTGTATCGTGCAGTTACACAATAAGGTAATTAGAATTAGGAGTACTCGGTCACTTTGCGTGGATAAATGTATTAGTTAAAACGTTAGGGGTTTGCTTTTTTGCTGTTTAGATCAGAGTTTTTTCTGATTCTTCTGTCCTCATTGTGAACATAACCGTGTAGTTGAAACAGTCAGACTTATTTTTGTAACGTATGTTATTGTGTGATGCAGTTTTTTGCTTCTGTCTCCAATATTAAACCATTTTCCTAATACTTGTCTCTCTACTTTGTGTGTTGTATTGTTGGTGGTCATTCTGTGTTGGTAATACATCTACACACCTCACTGTTTCACGTGCCTGTTTTTTTTTTTTTCTCTATTTGTTGGTTGTGTACAAAAGATACAGTCGATTCCACCTAAGTGAATATCTGATTGGGGGGCAAAAGAGGATTTGTGCATTTTAGACGTGATATGGTTTCTTTGATTTTTTTTTTTTCTCTCTTCCTCCCCCTAGTCATGCCTTATCACTTGGATAATCTCTCTGAGCAGGAAGCATTTTAAATGAGTTTCCTGCGAAGTCACATTGAAGGTAGCTTTTGTGAGCCTTCTAACTGCAAAAGCTTCTGCGCACAAACACACAGAAGCCATCTGAAAATATATATATATATATATATATATTTTTTTTTTTTACTGTGACATTTCAGTCAGTCTGGAAAAACGTGGATTATGGAGATCAATTCTTCCTAGTCGTTAAAAAAAATAATAGTAATGCTCTGCCGCTGCTTCGCAGAGGCGTATGAAACATTTAAGAAAAGGAGGACATAGCCTTGGGATTTCTTCCAAACTGCACAGTAATCTGATGGCATATGGTGTTAGTCAAACTCTCCTTAGAAACTAATCACGTCTTAACTAGGGCTGCGAGAGCCTACCAGGTGATCGAGCTTGTTACGTGCAGTTGTACATATAATAATTAAAATAATGAAAGAAAAGCCAAGGGAGCACAGGAAGATTTTCTGTTAAAGCCATTGGAATTTAAAAAAAAAAAAAAAAAAAAAGAGATAAATGGTGGGAAAAAGATCCCCTGTTGTTCAAATGGGTGACATTCTTGCTGTGGGCTTACAAAGCAGATCATTCTCAGCATTGGCTAATAGTATTACACAAATCTCAAAAGGGACAAAAGAAATACCATAGCACTTTTTTTCTCATTATTTTTTTGCTGTTGGCTTTTAGCTTTTTTTTATTCTTTCCTTTCCTATAATTTTTCCTCCTCACAAGAATCTCTCTGCTCTCCCCTAGCCGGTGTCTACCATGATGAAATAAAAGCTGCAAAAGAAAAAATCTTATGTTGTTCTGGTTTACAAAAAGCCTCTCTTCTCTCCTCTGTTTGATCACAGATACAAACCTTACAATTTGGAGAGGGAGGGGGGAAAAAAAAAAAAAAAAACAACCAAACCAAACCAAATCCAAGGAGGAGAGAGAAGCACTGGCGAGTGCTCTCTGGAATTCAAGCCATACGCCCCTGTCCCTTTCCTTTGTCCCACTTTTGTGATGCTCAGGAATCGAAGACCACTTAAAAGTGCTCTTATGAGACCCAAACGACACTCCTCCCTCTTGTCCTCTCTCCCCCGGTCTTTTTGGCACTCTGGCTTTGGCTCACACACCCCTTCACCCCACATCCCCCCCAAGAAACGTCTGACGAGGTCGTGGCGCGCTGGGCGTTTCCGTGTGGTGTCAGCAGCGACGTTGGCTCCTGCGTTTAGAAGAGTTTTGAAATTTTCTGGTGGCTCATGAGTTGGCCTGGTTGTTAGTGCTCAATATTTTTTTAAAAACTTTTTTTTTTGCCTTTTTTTTACTTTTCTGTTTCCATGAAAGTCAAATAAGTGATGAGTCTGGAGTCCCAAACAGGCTGAAGTGTTGTCTTGCAGGGGCTGTTGTCAGAGGTCAGGGGTCCAAGCAAATGCCTTCCGTGCAACTCTGAGTTTAATCTAAAACCACGCATAGTGAACAGCCCAGGCAGGAAAGCAGAAACCGATGGTCAGACCATACCCTTGGTCTTTGAGTTTATGATCCTGATCTAGGTAATTTTGACGCCAGTGGACTCAGTTGAGTAAGTTTTGACTTGCATGAATGATGAATCAGAATTGGTCTCTGGGTTTTTTATGTTGCTGTGGATGTTTGCTTTTTGGTTTTCCTTCCAAACTTGGTCTTAGGAAAGAAACTAGAGCTTTGTGAAAGGTCTTTTCTTCCAAAAATACAAGTGAAAAAAAAAAAAAAGACTCGTACTGCAGTTGGATTTATTTTAAATACTCAGGGCTGAAAGATACAGGTTTTTTCTTTTTTATTTTTTTTTATTTCAACAATAGGGAAAAATGAGTTCCTTAAAGCAATGCAGCTGAACAGTTTGTCCTGCTTAAATGCATGCTTTTAATTTCAATTATGTAAGGCACCTTGCAGTGTTAGCAAAATGTCTCTTTGTTAGCTATATGTGTATCGCCATGGGAAATTACCAACCTGTCACAAGACTCGCTGATTAAAGAATAGCCTGCCAGAGTGTGTGTGCCTTTGCCCAGTGTGACTCTTAGGTATTAGGCTAAGGAAAACAGTTTAACAAAATGTAGTGTGAATCATTCCTGATAAGTGAATAAAGCATTGTGACCAAGCAATCAGATTATTCACTTATCAGGAATCGACTGTACTGATAGTTTGCCTGATTGTTTTTGTTCCTCATCTCTGTTGTAGTTTCACTACTTTGCTGTGTTCTGTTTTTTCTCTCATGCTCTTAGCAAAATCACTGGGAGTATCCCTTCGTGTGATCATGAAACGTGCTACTGAGTAACAAATAAAAAAAAAAATTAAAATATAAAAATGATATCTTAACAAAATCTATGCACTTGCTATCAGGAACACAATACTGGATGTGTCTTATATATATTGAACTATAATAGTATTCGATTTCTTAAATAAAGCTTAAGAAAGGATTTTGTTGTCTGTAAAATTTTATGAGCATTAAATGAAAAAAAAAAAAACCTACATGTTTCTAGGGTTGGGCACTTTTTGTTACATGAAGTCGTACTGGGTACATGGTCTTTAACCATGCCCAGGCAAATGTTATACAATTTGCTTGATATTTCATTAATAACGGAGACCTTGAAAATTAGGCTTCCTGAAGTGTGTGGGGAGAAAAAGTCTTACCATTCAGTAACTCGCAGCAAAAGATAATAAAATGAAGACATTTCTTCTCTTTTTCTGTATTTGCAGAAGGAAATGTGCTTGCTTTTGCACTGAAGCTAAGAAATAGCTAAAATATGTGAATCAGAAAACCTAATGGAACAATACTATATTTCTTCCACAAATAATACTGTACTTCTTCTTGGTATGTGACTTTTTTTCCTCCTGATTCTCGATAGGTTTAGAATAAAAAAAAAAAAATGAAACCCTATATGCTCAAAATCACGCATTTCAACTCTCAAGGTCAAAGCATCTTTTTGCAGAAGACGTGTGGCTTACTGTACAGTTCCTGTGTCTGAGCCTTCTCTTAGGAAAGCATTTTCACATCAAAACCCATGAATTAAATGGGAGTCGAATAGCTGAAACTGTTGAGTACACTGAAAAATTTATTCCTTTGATCGCTGTACATTTGCCACAAAATTGTAGGTTTTGAACAAACAGATTTTTATGGAAATACCCATACTTCTTGTATTTAGCAAACTTTCAATAATGTCAGCCTTTGGCAGCAAGATCCAGGAGAGTGGTGGGGGTTGCTTTCTTTTTTTTCTTTTGAACTGCATTACTGCCTCACTTTTCATATGCCATTATATTATCTGAAAAAAAAAAAAAAGAATATTAAATTGTGGAAATCTATCCGCTGCTTGTATCATTCTCCTCTATTCATACATATTTAGCGAATGTTACTGAGCTCGGCATCCGACGGCCAGGTTTGTTAGGCTCACGAGCCCAAAATGCTGCTCCCCCAGGGAGGCGATGGAGAGGACTGACCGTGGTGGGCAGCAGGATGGTCAGGTCCATCCCACATCTGCCCAGAGCTCAGCTGGGGACCCTGGTTTTCAGAGGCTGCTGATGTAACATAAATGTTAAGTAATCACAACGATTCGCTCGTATTTGTATTCCCTCTGATTTTCCTCGTTAGCAGACTTTCTTATTTTCTGTTAAAGGGAGCTGGAAAGTTATAGTCATTTTCTGAATCATTCGCCCCTGTTGATAACCTAATTGTTTTACATGAATGCTAATATTTCCCTCTCACACATTTATATCTATCAGCTAAATCAGCAGTAAAGTAAACTCTTCGGGGATACATTCCCATATCAATTAGCAAGGATTTATGCTCCAAAGCACCATTAACATTAATGGGAGCGTGCTCTTTAGCATAAACAATTGGCGATGGGTCTGGTGGACTTTATTTCATAAACAAAGAAGCATTTGAGTCTTAGAGAGTTGTTTCCTGAAGATGGTACTTCAGGGAGCGATGTCCCAGCCTCCCCGGGCAGCTCTGGGGACGTCTCACTCGCAGGACGTACATAAATTGTTGAGTTCTCAGCAAAAGGAGACAGCGTCGGTTTGGAAAGTGGGCTAACTTCTGGGATAAAGTTTTCCCTTCTGAAAAACCTCCTGAGAATACACCAGGCAAAATTTTCAGCATTATCTTGCATCTCTGACTGATGGCTTGAAAAATTTCACTCTTGGTTCACCCACGTTGCATGGTGCCATAGGGTGGAGACCACGGATGTGTTGGAGGGAGGGATTTTGGAAGGATGCAGAAGACCACACATCCTCTGGGAAGGAAAGCAGTGAGTTTATCAGGTTTCACGGCTCCATGCTTTTGAGCAGTAAGTTAGAGGGGACCATTAAATCAATAAGTCTCACCCTTCATGTGTAGAACAACATAGTTTCCCCCTCACCCCATGCTTGATCGAGTCAACAAACACACAATGAAAGGTTTCAATCATAATCTGAAGCCACTGGGGTGAAAGTCCACCGCTTCCCAGAGGTGCTCCATCTGCTGAATCCTTGCCGGTGCTTCTGCAGATGTGTTCTGTGTTGGTTCTGGCTCTGCTCAGTTCTGCTACACTAAAGAGCTCTTTTGTATCTACCAGTTTCCCCACAAAGGCACTTAAAAGCAGGTCTCAAGTTGCTTTTCATCCCTTTTTTTTTTTTCCCTGGCATCCTGTCTGAATTTGGAGTACCAGAGCCAGATGGATTATGTCAACATCAAGTCTAGTGATGCAACATGCAGAAATTAAAAATTTCATCCTTCCTATACTCCTCCGGATTACACAGTCAGGAATTGCATCAGTCCTTGCAAAGTATAACACGCGAAAGCCACAAAACCCCATGTTGGCAGAATTATTTTGGGTTGCTTCTTTAGTATGCCTACCTCCCTCTAAGATGTCTTGTGCTCCAAGTTCCTGCATGTGCGATCTGCTTGACTCTTCTTAGACTTGAAAGCTTGCTTACAGCCATACTAAAAGCACTTTTTTCTAACTCCTAGTCCTCTTCATTATTTTCCAATGTTATCAGCAGTTTTACTGTTTACTTCCAAGTCATTAATGAAAATACTCAATAGCATTCAGACCTGTTATTGATCCCTGCAGAACCCCTCTAAAAAAAAATACGCTCCTACAGTCATTCCACTTTGACAGCTGCTTTGTTGACATGTCAGCCCGTTCTTAACCCATGTTATGTGCCTGGCATTGGTAGGGTAGAATGCTAGTTTTTTGAATCAGGATCTGCTGAGCTGTCAAAGATACAAAAGTCAGAGCATATTCCATCTTTGCGATTACTTTTATCAGCCAAAACCTACAATCACGTCAAAGAATGAAATCGAGTTTGACAACCTTTCCTCCCTAAAAAGCATGCTGATTGGCATTAATTGTTTACCTCTTCTTTAAAGTCTTCTACCCCTTTATACCCCTATCAGTATTTCCATTATTTTGCCAAAGTACTGTCAAACTAGTCTATCATGAGCTGGGTCATCCTGCTTGTCTTTTACGAATGTGAGCCTGAGAATGGCACGTCCCCCGCTGTATGGAATGCTGCTGGTGCTCTTGAAGAGTCCTACAGGTTCATGCCAATGGATCAAAGCTCTCTGTCCCAGTCTTAGTCCATGGTACCTGGGGCTGCCTGCCTGGAGATATTGTGTCTTTAATAGCAATGGTAGCTAAGTAGACTGTTACAGAGTTGGACCAGAAAACATTTTATCCTTTCCCTGATGTGTAGGTATGTGAGAGAAGAGAATTTTTGACATTTCCTCTTTCCCTGCATCATGACCAACAGTTTTTCCATCTCCGTAAGCCTAAGTTCAGTGCTAAAATGAACATACTGGAAGAAAAAGAATCCATTATTCTAAAATTCTAAATTTTTGCAGTTGTCATGCCCTTCTCACCCAGGTAGAGTTGACAACATAGTGAGGAACCATGGGATAAAACGTATTTATTTATTTATTTGTAAGTCAAGGAGCATGGGTGAAGGTAAAATACTTTTTCATTCAGTCATCCTCCTCTGAATAAATACAGTAGCTTCTCATTGATGCACGTGTGATTTGAAGCCCTGTGGCTTTGACAGAAGAAGAGTCAGTGCCACCTGGGAAGTGGAAGATATCTGGGTGCACAGGACCTGTTAGAGAAGAGGTGTCATTTGGAAGTCAGAAGAAATCCAAGTCAATCAAACTGACCTGACACCAATAGATAAAAATGGAAAAGCAGTAGCAACCACGGAGGAAGGCAATATGCTGATTTGTGCAACAGCGTAGGCACAAGTGCTCTTTCAGGCCACAGTGATATAGGTCCCTGATCAGGTCTCTTGGGCATAAACCGTAAAGGTGCTGAGATACCAATGTATCTGCTCAACCTCAACCCCAGCCCAGCACCTCTCAAAGCAGACACATACCACCACATAACCCTGTAGACATCTCTGCTAGTCAGGGTGATGTAAATGCATCCTGGAGACAATAATTCCCACCTGAACCAGTATGCCCAAGACCAAGGAGTGGAGGAGCTGTCTGGAGGCGTTGCTGACATTCCATTGGCTGTAAGAGGAAAACAGGAGCAGAATTCAGTTTTCTTAGCAGAGGCATCCAGTGTTGCTCCCAGTGCCTGAGAATACCTTGCTTAACCACTGCAGCAGAAGGGCGTGGGTCTCCTCTCGGTCCTTTGTCGTAGCTGCCAGCTCCATGTGGGGGACTCAGACTACTCTGGGTATCTCTCAGATGGCACTAGGCACCTCTGTTTAGGCAGTTCAGTCTGCATGACTAGTTTAGCCAACTCAGAGACCGAGGTTGAGGTGTTTCCAGGTGATCAAGAGTCTCAGCTCCCATGTTGGTCAACAGTTATTCCACTTGCCTTGAAATAGGCAAGTATGGCTCCATTTGTTTGCCAGATGTAGGCATCTAGTGCCCTTTGAGATGTCCTTGATTCTCTGAAACATCCATGAAGGCCCTGCAGACATGATGCAGAGTGAATAGGACCTCTGTGACCTTTATTGTGGGCTATCCCAGGCCATTTCAAGGGTTCTAAATAACATAAGCATGAGTCTGGTGCATCCAGATACCCAGCTAAGGATCTCTAAGCTTAAAAGGATGAGTCTGTAAGCTGAATCCCACTTTAAGGCCTTTATTCACTTTCCTAAACCTGGGCCATGTTAGATACTCCAGGGCAACTCACATGGCATTGGTGCCTGCATTTATTAAAAAAAAAAAAGTTAAGCTTTAGGGGTCTAATTTGTACATAGCTGAAGGTGAAATTCAGGGGATCCTGTTGTTGACAAATGAGCCCCAGGTGATGTCCCACAGGCATTGTGGAAATTGTGCCCGAAAAACCACCGACTGCAATGGGACTGCTTTCTAAGGGACAGATGTATGCAGCCTGTCCCTATGGCAGGACAGCCAGATCCCCAGCGGGTTGTACTTACGTGGTCTTTGGAGCACCTCTGGCCTTAGTTTCATCCTATTCAACTTGTGGTGCTGAGGATCCCTAGGAAAGTGTCACTTACCTTTCTTATGGATGTGGCTGAAGTATCACATAATTTGTGCCACAGCAACCTTGTCTCTGATCCTGGTGTAATCACACCACGCACTGGAGCACCCCCTACCCCAGACCCTGCTGAAAAGAATAATAAATTAAAAAGCAGGAACCTTCACAACCTCTCTGGGCAATTTGTTGCACTACTTGACTGTCCTCATGGTGAAGATAAGCTCCCTCCAGTTTGTCCATTACTTTTTCTGTACTGGAGGAACCAGAAATTGGATGCCATATCTAGATGTGGTATAACACACGTTGTAGTGGGGGTGATAATCATCTCCCTCATTGTCCTGGCTTTGCTGCTCTTCATGCAGCCTAGGATGTTTACTTGCTTAGCTGCCAGAGCACACTGCTGGCTTGTGGTCACCTCCCACCAGGTCCCACCTGGGTCCCTTTCAGCAGAGCTCCTCCCCAGGTTATCCATCCCCAGCCTTTATCACTCTCTTCCTTCCCAAGTGCAGGTGTCTGCATTTGTCCTTCTTGAATTTCACAAAGTTGCTGCTAGCCCTTTGCTCTAGCCTCTTGAGGTTGCTATGAATGGCAGCCACACCGTTAGTCACCCCCCCCCCATCAACTTGGTGTCATCTGCAAACTTGATGATGGGATGGGATATGAAGCAATGTGAAATATGGACTTTACATTTGCCTTGGGTTGCACTTGTCCTTCTACAGGTGGCTGAACCTACTGCAAGTCCAGGCTGAGGAGATAGATAGCACATTATGGTATCTCACTCACTCCTCTCTCCTCTTACTTTCATGTGAAAATGAGAATTAAATAAAAATGAGAATAAAAAAAAAAAACACAAGGAAATTCCAGAAGGTGCTAATAAAGGAAAAGGAGGTTGTTTTCTAGCAGGTACACTGTAACTAGTGACACAGCCCTCTCAGAGCACATCCTGGGAGGCAGGACCAGGATTTCTGCTCACCACCATGCTGTGAAGCACACTCTTAGGCAGTGCTTTCACTGGTCCAAACAGCTACTAGTGCTTACATGTGCCCTCCGTCGCGACAAAGCCAAAGCTGTGGCTGCAGCACTTCCAGGATGGCCAAGATCCTTGTCCATCCAGGTGACAGGAATCCATCCACCCACCCATTTCCTTGTTAACCAGGTGTTAGACTGCTGCCAGCAGCCAAAGACGTTCTTCCTTTCTGCAGGCATGAGCACACCTTGTAGCACAAGGTTTAGGGCCTCCTGCTCTCCAGTTTTCATCCCAGCTTTTCTTGCAGCTCACCTTTGTCCCCACACTCTCAGCAAACCTCAGGTTGCCAGGAATCTTGCTGGTAGGGTAAGGGAAAATGATAACACCACCACTTAGTTCAGGACTGAGAACATGCTGACTAGAAAGACGTTTAGATCTTGACAAGCATATGTGCAGGGAGAGGAAGGGGTCATGAAGGGCTATTCCTTCCCTTCCCACATCCCATGTTCCTGTCTCAAACCGCAGCCATATGCAGATGGAGGAGAAACAAGCCTAGCACATGAGGTTGCATAGGCAGGTCTGATTTTAGTTCATTGGGGGTTTTTTGCAAACACTATCTACCAAGCCAGTGTATCCCATGGTCAACTTTATGGGCCTTACACAGTCAAGTGCTACCACAAATTCCTACATGAAACGCCCTACTTCCCTGTCTCCTTCCAGCACCTTCTTCGTGACTGGGGATGCTTGCTTAATAGCCAGCTCTAATTTGTTCCAAAATATATTTCCCAATAAAAAGAAAGCACTAGCACTGTCCCATCCCAGCTCCCTTTTAGCATTACTGCTACCTAACAGAAGAGTTATGGCCACATCCAACTTCTGAACAGCAGCAGAGGGGCTGTGCAGTGGACTGAGAGGTGTAAGCGTTTTCACAGCTACTGAAATTGTACCCATGCTCATGCCACAGCCTGACTGTTTATATCTTCAACATCTCTGTGAAATGACTTGTCACTGGGTCAGAATTGCAATTCCTTTACCGTAAATCACCTCCATGTGCCTGGTGCAGGAGCAGATGCCAGCCATAAATTTACTCGCAGTGGAACAGAGCTCCTGGATGAGAGGTCGTGTTCCCAGGTGTGAATAAATAAAAAGTGCACAACTCATGGAAATATCACCAAGCAGCTGGATTGTAACTTTGCATGGAGGGCAAAGAGGTTTAACAGGAGGCATTCACAGTGTCCTCTTCTCCTCCAGCCTCATTTTCTTCAGGTCATTTAGCCATACTGTTTTCTGTTAACAGTTAGCCATCTCCCTGCTTGCTGACTGCCCTCACATCCTCAGCAAAGT
This sequence comes from Tetrax tetrax, assembly GCA_009806455.1. Taxonomy (NCBI): domain Eukaryota; kingdom Metazoa; phylum Chordata; class Aves; order Otidiformes; family Otididae; genus Tetrax; species Tetrax tetrax. Next base: position 112,982 of record WHYT01017064.1, on the reverse strand, counting down.
ACAGAAATGTTTCTTACCTACAGTCCCAGGGCTGTGGAGTTCAACCCAGGGGACTGGCGCCAGGTTGCCTACTTAGATGTGAGAGCTTTTGTGTGGCCAGCCCTTGGGCTCGTTAAGTGGAGTTCTTGGTTGTTTGAGCATCCCTGTGCACCTATTGGGAAAGCTAGAGAGATATCACCAGATGTGGGTCAGACCTTGGCTTCACCTATTATGTATCTGAAGAAATTGTCCTCTGATGAGGAGAGTGAGGAGTGGATCCTGCTGCAGAGACCTGACTTCAGCATCCTGGTTGGGTGTTCCGGTCATGGAACACTGGCACAGGTTGCCCAGAGAGGTGGCGGATGCCCCATCCCTGGAAACATTCCAGGCCAGGTTGGATGAGGCTCTGAGCAACCTGATCTGGTTGGAGATGTCCCTGCTTCTTGCAGGGGGGTTGGACTGGATGGCCTTTAAAGGTCCCTTCCAACCCAAACCATTCTATGATTCAGCTCCTGGTAGCTGGTCAGTGCACTGGAATGTGCCTTCTGCCAGGAAGGAACCCTCGTGCTCCGGGAATGCACTTCTGGGCTTGCTTAGCAATTTGTGATCTTCGGTTTTCAAGGTGTAAGGGAAAAAAAAACACACAGGAAAAAACAAAACAGAACAGAACGAAACAAAGCAAACAAACAAAAAGACCCATAACTCTTCAAAATTAATTTTGTGCTGCAAAATCCCCCCATGTCCTTGGGAAAACAAGCTTGTGAGGAGAATTACTATCAGTGCTGGAAGCTCTCAAGCCCTGCTTCTGCATGTATGCAGAACTGCCTTCCCCTGAGCAGCCTTCACCTGCCGAAGGCTTGCCGGGCATCTGAACGGCTGCACGGCTTGTGCTGGTGGGGCACTCACCACCGCTCCCATTTTACGTTCGGTTGCCCGGCCATGCCTGGGGAGCTGCCCACACGCCGCTGCTGTTTTGGACTGACAGGCATCAAAGGATCTCTTCTTCTGAGCAGAGCACTTTCAGGCCCCCATGAGGAACGCTGTTTTGCCTTCCCAAATTAATATGCGAAAGTAAGCAGCACGAATCAGCCACGGGGCACTGCAGCTCCTGTATCTCTTCTGCTCTTAACAGCAGCTCAGATTTTATGCTGGGAGCGTTGTTCTTTCCCCGTTCCTCACCTCTCAACTGGTCCTCTCTCACCCCATTCCCATTCTTTTTCTTCCTAGGAGTAATTCTCGTTCTCTGCTCTGTATTCAACAAGTGTTCGAAATGAATGAAGGAGGCGATTAATTATTTAGGATTGTACAAGGGAATCTAACTAGGTGCAGTGGGAAGGAATTAAGCACGTGAGACATAAAGGCTGAAGATCAGGAAAATATTTCCTTAAAGTAAGATGTAATAGAGGGCAAGTCTGCCTCCGGGGTGGCACGGCAAGTTTCTCCTCCCATGGGATTTAAGATTGCAAAGAGCAGAAAACAGTCTTTAAGAGCAATCCTTCTGGGACGGGGCTAGCGAGCCCAAAAAACGGGATTTGTCTCTCCCTCCTAGGCACAATGGCAGGACACAGGGTGTGAAAGCACTGAAAGGAGAACACAAAGAGATTTATTCATGCTGCAAACTTAAAATGCAGTGGGCAACCTCCCTTTAGCACAAACAACTCTTTTTATAAACTGTTTGAAGATTTTTATTACAAAAGTAATTAATTTTCAGCAATGAATGTGAGAGGACAGTGCATTAGCACAGCAGGTAAATTTGGGACTGAAAAGAAAGCACACTAGCCCTTAAAATTAGAGTTATTTATGAAGACTGCATCTAAGATTTCTAATAGTACTCTGAGCAATATCAGGGTTTTCTGCTTTCATTTGCAGTGCTGTCTCCTTTCATTACAGAATGTCCCAGCACGAACCTATCTGCCACGCTCTTGAATCCTTTTATCTCTCATTAACTCTACTTTTTTTTTTTTCATTGATCACTTCCTTCTCATGCAAAGACTTGATATGTTTAACCTTCATAATCTTCCTACTTTGCAATTGTGGGTCTGTAATTACAGGCTGTTTGAGGGCTACCTAGCAATAAATCAAGTTGCACTAATTGAAAAAAAAACTTGTTCAAAAACCTTCTCACTGAAGTGATCATTTTCCCTTTTTTTGGAAAATGTTGTAGCTCAGAAATAGCACACAAACTTGTTGCTTATGTGCAGTCTCGGGATTATTTTGGCAACTCACAAAGCCCATTCTGGCTGCAGACAGACTGGTACCTTCAGCCAGGCTGGGCTGAGGGGGGTGGGCAACCTGAGGAAACTGTGAGTGGGCAAATGTTGGCCTGGGTGAAGCCCATCGTTAGTGGACAATTCTGTCACATACAACAGTGCGACATTTTAGTGCTGCAGACATCCATTCCCGCCCGTCTGAGGGCACTGCCACTTAGCTGGTTCACTGAAAAGGCTGAAATTTTGCTACCTTTTAGTAGCTTCGTTAGCTGTGTTTAACACTTAAATTACATCCATGAGACACAACACTATCTGTGGAGCAATTCCTACTCTAGTGCTGAATTAGTTAGCCCGAGCCCTTGAAGTTGCTGGAGCATCGTGTTCCTCTTGACCTGATTAGAAAGGCAGAGCGCAAGATCATCTCACGTGGTAAATTCAACATGCATGATCTGCCTTTGTGCTTTGCGTGTAGCACGTGTAGCCTGCAGATGGTGGCTCCTACACATACGGGTCTTATGAGTTCGTGGCGACCAAGCCATGTGTCGACATTGGCCAAGTAAAGACATGTATAGCAACATCTGAGGGACTCACAGGTCTCGAAGATTTTTGGGTGCCTGCTGGCTGTGTGAGTTGACGGGAGGTATCTGCTAGCACTGACTCACCGATCTACATTGGCTTGCAGAGCAGTCCTGGCTAACAATTAATGCTTTATAACTTGCTGGTAACACCAAAACAATTGATCTTTGTTCTTCCCTCAGTGATCACATTGTATGGGACTCCTGGCACTGCGTGTTCTTCTGTTTTCTCTGATTTACTCCTCTTGAGATGAGCACTGCCTGCTGTCCCCAGGGCAGAGGCTGAGTCTTCAAACCTTCAGTTCTCCAAAGAGCTGACTGTGATCTCAGATTCCCACAAACACAGGCTGAGGAAGCAAGAAAAATAATTTTACACCAATTTTACAGTACAGGATCCTGATGCTTCAGAGCTGTTCACAGGAAAAGCCCCAAGGCGGGGTGAAATGCAGAAGTAACTCAAGGGGGAGGTTTCTCAGCACTTTTCCTTCCTCCCAGAGGATATTAACTGCATGTTGATGCCAAACAATATTGTGCATGTTCTTTACTTCAGCACCATACCTCCTGCCTTGCTCTTCAGCTGGTCTCCTGGATAAATCACTCAACTCATCTCCCAGATCCTCAGCTGAAATGTCTCAGTGTACCAGTAAGCAAAACAAAGCCTCTGCATGTCGCAGTGGTTTCAGGTTCCTTCCCTCTCATTTAATAAGTTCTTGTAGTAGTTAATGGCCACCAAGTCTGCTCTCTATTTCTCCCTGTGGGTTACGAACGTCTCATTTACAAATGATCTCCGGAGGCAGCAGGTAGAAGAGGAGGGTGTTGCCACTCTGGCCGTCAATATTTCTTTTGTATTTTTGCTGAGTCCTCATTTCCAGCCAACTGGCACCAGTGGAAGATAACCAAGTCAGTTTTTCCTGCACACTGCCATTTTTTGAGGAACGATTTGAGACTGTTAGGATGCATCACCGAAATTAACTTTACCAGATAGTGGGCCTGGGTTCCCCATCCCTAACAAGCTCTTCTTTGACCACTGCAATGTGCAGCACAGGATGTTCAATCTAGAGGGACTTGTGGCCAACCTGGTCTGGAACAAACAACTATAAGCTTGAGCAACTACCCATATGTCCTACTGTCCCCACAGATGTCTGACTGACATTTGCCTTCACGGGATATCAAGGAATAATGATGGGTAAATCTGTGCAGCCCTGCAAAGTCTTCTTATTGATGGCTGGTAAGCAAACTTGAGGAGAAATGGTTACATGCCTTGCATTAAAGAGAAGCATTGGAAAGCTGAGATTTTTGTCCATATAACATTTCAATGAGCAAAGTTGTGCCAGGGGAAAGAAAAGGGGGAAGGTTAGCAGTAAAAAGCAGCAGCTTTCAATTGCCTTTAAAACAAAAAGGAAAAGTAGATTCTGAGAAAATATTTAAAGGTCTTCTTACAGTAAGAAACCTGAAGTTAGTCTTTCCCATATGTTTTTTTCTTGTTTCTAAATAAGTGTATGATTATTTTAAAACGTTTTCTCCATAGGGTGTTAAAGTGTTTCTAAGTGACGCTGGTTCCTGAGCCTCTATTTTTAAGACCCCACCACGATTGCTTGGCAGCAAAGATGTTCCAAGGCTTGCATTTGACTCTGTAGTGCTCAAAGGCTTCAAGTTCTCATTATCACTATGGCAACTATTAATCATTCGTTTGTTGTAACATGATAAATACATGCCCTCAACCAGAAAGCATGTTATAAATCACTGGAGTACCCTCAGAGCTGCTCTGTGTAGCACTAAGTCACCCAAAGGAAAGCACAAGTACAGCAGCGAGCGCATGAAAGCATTGCAGCAAACCTTGTGATCTGCGTCATCAGAAGAACAAGGTAATCAAGTTCTCAAGTTTTTGTTTTGCTTCTCAAAACAGTAAATGCTCATGGTGTAAAGCATTTACTCTTAAAGGTGGAAGCTTAGAAGTGTGGTAGCCAAGCATGTGTCTGCCATGCACTGGGAGATGTCATGGTAACCCAACACATTACCTCCAGGGAGCTGGATCCCCCATGCAAGGATGAAATTTTGGGTCTTGAAGAAAGTATAAGCACATCTGCAAGGATCTCCATTCTCCATAACAAAGCTGGTGATAAGATTTTTCTTGGTCACAGAGCTATACTGACATGGCTACACAGTGTAATCTTGGAGCTGGCATGAGGGTATCTCCATTGTGCTACACAGCATGAGTACCTCCTTTATATGGTTACCAACAGCCAGCATGACATTTTCTGCTCTCCTCCTTCCTTTTTCTAACCTCTCTAGGTTCTTTCTAGTCACCCGTACCAATCACAATAAATGCTCAAAGACAACAACATCTGCTGAGAAATTTAAGCAGTCACATTAGCACCAAGACTCAAAAGTAGCTCTCTTGGCCATACTACTACAGTGTTGGCCATAGCAAAGTCCTCTCATTTCACTTCCCTTCACCAAGAGCCATTGAGGTAGACTGCCCCATATCCAAAGTGACCAGGGAGAGTAGGTAGTGGAACAGACGGGCCAGTGTGCACATTGGCCAGCAGCTTGAATTAGGTTTCCCATGTGACGCCTTATGGCCCTCAGATATTTGGGGGAGGAGGACTTCTGGAGGACACCCTTCCCAGTTCATATTTCACAAGCTGTTCCTGTTATATCTTTACAGCATGATGCTTAGGGTGGGTTCAGTGCCCCAGATGAGGGGACGAGGAGATGTCTGAGGGGGCAAATCCTGGTAGGAACATGTTGGAGAACTGACCTGGTCCCATTTCTGGAGCCTAGACTGATTTATCGTGACAGCTATGCCCAGGAGCCTTCTCCAAGTGGCCCAGCTGACGTACTCCTGAAGCAGCCTGCAGCCAAGTAGCATGCTGGTAGCATGGGGGAGTGAGCGTAACCATAACAGGGCAAGAAGTGTCACTAGCAGCAGGAGAATCCCAACTGCCCTGAAACATCTTAGCCCTCATCCTGACAGGCCACAATCAAGAGTAAAAGATACTATCCAACATCGCTTAGTCTTTGGACCTCTTTTGAGAGAACTAGTGATTTTTTCCTGGATCAATATGAGTTTTACACAGTGAGAACAGGCCTAAGGCCATTATTTATACAGGTCACTGGCACTGACAGCTGGTGGCAGCTTCAAAAGGCTCTGCAGTATCAGTAGCAGTGGTATCCCAGAGCATCTCCTTTGCTCCATAAGCAGGACAAGGGAATTGATTATTCCCTTTTATTTGGTTCTTGTGAGGCCACATCTAGAGTACTGTGGCCAGCTTGGGGCCACCAGGAGAGCGATCAGCTGATCAGAGTAGTCCAGCTTGGTGACAGTCCAGGATGACGAGGAAGCCAGAGCACACAATGTATGGGGTGAGACTGAGACAGCCAGTTTGTTCACTCTGGAGAAGAGACAGCTTCAGGGGAAGAGGAGGAGGGGGCTGGGATCTTATAACTGTCTTCAGGAACCTAATGGGTGACCATAAAGAAGATGGAGTCAGAGGTTTCTCAGGAGCATACAACAAAAGGGCAAAAAGCTACATGGACAGGAAGGGCACAAGAATTTGCTGCGCAGACAACTCAAATTAGATATAAGGAAGGAAAAGTTCACCATGAAAGCAGTTAAGCACTGGCACAGAGGTCCTGAGAGAAGGTGGCATCCCCATCCTTGGAGACATTCAAAATTCAACCAGGCATGGCCCTGAGCAACCTGATCTAACATTGAAGTTGGCCCAGCCCTGAACAGCAGGTCGGACTAGGAGCCCCCAAGGTCACTTCCAGTCAAAATTGTACTATAATGCTGTGATCTTTTAGTCAGGTAATTCCTACCTAGCTAATCCCCAGCAGCACGTCACTGCAGCATACGTGCTACTTAATCCACCGCTCTTTGATCTTTAGGACTGGAGTCAGAGAGAGGATCGCTAGATGAACCCAGCTCTGGAGCGATCTTGTCTCCAGAGACTTATGAGAGCTAACTACATTCCTCACTCAGCATACACGGCATTTTCTTTTCTTTTATCCTGCCCCCCCAAATCCCTGTGCCCAGTGTAGCAATTCTCCTCTGTGTTGTACAGAATCTGAAATAAAGAATTCAAAGATGTGTTAGTGCCACCAGGAGAGGCTTTAGAATTAGCTTGTTGCTGTGTGTCTTATATTCAGATTAATCAGGAAAATAATCACACACAATGTTCATAAATAAATGGATCCTGTGCTCCTAACAGAGGTTAAACTTGCAGGAAAAAAATCAAAGGGTGTTTTGCGGCTGAGAGCAGCAGGCTTAGTGGATGGAGAAGGAAAAATCTTCTCATGGTATTTTCTATTCAAGTCCAGCCTCAGCATAAGGTTATGTAGTTAAAAATGAAAAACTCCGATTTTTCTGAAGGGAGCTTTATCACAAGGATTATCTACAAAGGCTACAGAGAAAGATGTCACAGCAAGGAATAATGTGCCAGACTGGAAAGGAGCAGCAGTAAAGGGGCTCTGTCATGCCTGGCACAGTCAAGATACTGAGATAATGGCCTCTTTGTTCCATATACATTTTCCATAAGGCTCATTGCTGAACTACCAGAGCACTTTCAAGCCATGCACTGGGCAGTATGACTTACATCCGTCATGTTCGTTTCTGTCATCCTGTCCCCAGGGGCAGAAACTTGTGCAGTCATGGGGAGGGGGGGTTAATTACATCATACACCCACATTTGTACGCACACGTATATGCACGCATACGCACCAAATCTCTTCCTTGCACACGTTGCTTTATTTTGCTTTTTGTCAGTACGGGGAAGAGCTAGAAGACATACTTTCCACAGCAGTAGTGATGGAGATTTGCAACACATTTAAAAGCAGAGAAGCATTTCTTTGACATTCTCAAATCCAAAGGTGGCACACCCAAAATTGCATCCTACTAGTAAAAGACAAACATTATCTTAAAAAAAATAAACAAAATTACCCCTCCTCCAAAAATTCCAGCCCAGAATACCCTTCCCTCATCTCAAAACAAACAACTTCTGGCTGCAAAAAGCAACATGAGACCTGGCAAGGCAAGAGCTATAACGGTGTTTGCTTCTAAAGCAAACACTCGATGCTTTCATTCTAGTGAAAAATAATAATAGGAGACAGAGTGTACATGATGTAAACACCTTTAATGCAATTCTAATTTCATTGTTGCTTCAAGATCACAGATTGTTATGGAGACTAAAGAGGGAAGGGGGGGGGACCTGATCACAGCATTAATTTGATATCAGATTCATTTGTTTCACATTTCTGCTTCAGTACATGCATAATAAACAACCCTAGTTAAGAAAAAATAATAATATTGAAACTATAATAATGGCATAATGTAGTATCCACTTAACCTCCACGTCTGGTTAAAAAAAAATAAAAATAAAAGATAAATTCTTTATGAGTCTATTATAGTTCCAGCTGCAATACAATGCACATTATAATCAATAACACTTGTAAAGCAGGAAGGCCAATTTTCAGAAATGCAGTCTATCGAAGTGCTGAAAACTGCTGGACTGACAACTGCAGCAGTATCCCGATGGCCCAGCTGTAAACCCTGGGCAGGCGACCCAGCAGCAGCAGTAGCCAAGATGTGGTTCCTAAGCTCAGACTGAGTATGAGAAAATTCACCGCAGAGACACAGCTCCCCGATGTGATTAGAGCACTTACCATGGATGTCATAGACCCAGCTCAAAACTCTGCGTTGGCCATTGAAGTCGGGAACTTGAACACCCTCATGATATCTTTGTTCCCCACCCACAAGGACTTGGGCAGAGCTCCATCTGTGGTGGAAGAAAAGTCTTTTACATTGGCTGCAAATCTCCTGACTGGTCTCAGAATATGCAGGGAGTAGAAGAGACCTAGCTTCTCAGGGTGAACCTGCAAGTCTTGTCATAATGAATTTTGGGTACCATGACCATTAATCACAGCCACTGGTGAACATTTAAGTACTCAGTGCTTATTTTGTTAACTGACACCCAAATTAGGTGTTGAAGGAGTCAGAGGGCATCTAAGTACTTTAGATGTTTTGCAGCACTTTCTTGCTTTGATTTAAGAAGTTGTGGGGTAAATCTATGTAGGGCCCTGTCCAAGAATGAGCTGTCCAAGAGCGTGGAGTCATTGTCTACAGTCACACAGAGAGATGGCTGATAAAAACTTTTGTTTCAACTCTCAAGTTGGGAAGATGAAGACTGGGGACAATAGCAGAGACAATAAGCAGAGACAAGTGGTATTGTAGTGACTCAGATCTTCACTCAGGCTCAAATCTGGAACCAGCATGGGTGTTGAGTTTTTTCTTTCCACAGAGATAATTGTCTCTGTTACCCTGCATATAAAAATCTGGTATAGGTAGGAAGTGGAATATGTATGTTTACATGTAAAGACATTCACACTCTTTCTATCAACAGCTCAAAATTCCTCCTTTCATCCTTCCTGAGAATAAAAACTAACTGCAAAACACTAAAATTTTTCACTAACCAGAATACCCATTCTGCCCAGAAGATCAATAAGTGCAAAGCGGAAAAAGATTGAAGCTACTTAAATGAGGATTCTTAAGGGAACCATATCCATCTCTGATAAAGGAAAAAGAAATATATGGCATCAGAGAAATGGAAGACACAAGCTATTGCCCTCCAAGGAATGTGATGTCTGCAGCTTACCCAAACATAATTCAGGAGGCTTTGGGGCATAAAGTGTGGTTTCACTTTGAAAAGGACCCATTATTAACAGTGTCATGGGTTTCTGGGATTACTACGTCTCAGAGGTTTATTGTATGTTCATTTGCTCTGTTTACTAGCAAAATGTTTCTCCTTCGGATTCTGATCTTCCAGGGCTGTAAAAGCACCTTAGGATCTGAAAGTCAAGATGAGCTCTTCCAGGCTCATCCATCAAGAGTAATGAAGTGTCTCCTGGAGGTTACAGATGGGTAAGCAAGAGCACAGTCTGACGGCAGTGGGATTACACTGTGTGTCCTACAATTAGATATTAATGATCAATTCTTTCAGATGATGCAGAAGATAGAAAAGGCTCCAGTTCCTGAGTTCTGCTCGTACACTGGGGTTGGTGGTACTAAAAACTGCATGCTCTTTCTCAGCCAGAAAACATAACACACAAGAAGCATCCAGGCTCACAGAGGTGAGAACAGGCCTTTTCTATGTCCACCATTTTCAGAGTAGAAGTAGGTCTTACTCATACTCCTTTCTTTGAAGAGGTGAAAGCAGTAGGGCAGGATGTGGCCTGAGGGCCAGAAATATAAACACCCTGTTAATGCAGAGTGAATTAAAACATGAAAAACAGTTTCATACAATAAGTGTAGAAACCAGAAATTAGTTTGTTCTGTTTCCAGACAATAGCCTCATTCAAATGTGAGCCTGTAGCACAGCACTCAGAAGCATCATCCTGTGTCTGGGAGCCAGGTAAAACCGTGTTTTAGTCCAGTTGTTTCAAATATATCTGTATTATTCTTCAGTGACAAAAATAAAAGCAATAGGTCTCTTTACAAATTGTTCCCAGAGTCAGCAGCACTTGCATTTACAAATCATAAACGGTCAAACCAAGCTCAGCACAAACAGTGTCACGTAGCTATCAGCTTCTAGTTCAGTGTTATTTAGTTATTGCCAGCATCATTGCTTCATCTTTTTTTTAAAGCTTTTTTTTGGCTATTTATATATAACAAAGAAAACCAATGTGACAAACTAACTACATATTGTGTTCACTGTCATTGGCACCTGGTGCATAAGACGCAGCTGTAAATTCTTAATTAGAGCTACAGATCTTTTTATCTCCTGCACTGAACTGTCATCAGTGACTCCAAAGCATGGAGGCAAAGACTTCTAACGTTCTTGGCAATCAGGGGTGACTAACTTGCAATCTTTGAAAAGGCTTCGATCTTTACAGGCCAGGCCACCTCCACCAAGCTGATCACACAAAACCTGTGCTCAGGCTTGCACCCCAGCACAAACGTAATCTTTTAAGTTCTTCTGACCTGCCAGTGTCATCTTTATCAACTGACACGTCATGCAGAGCGGTAGGAATTTGCTTGCATGGTTGAACCAGCCATGACGGGAAGTTGAAACCTGACAAAACCTCGAACAGGAAACAGGGTGGAAACGACAGGCTTCCTACAGAGGAGACCAAATTAGATAAGACAATGACCCTTTCTGGGATTTCAGGCCAAGAGTTGCCTTTGTTTTTCATAAATAAACATGCAATAGGTGTTTTGCTCATCCAGGTACTTGAATAATGGCTTTTTTTTTTCTTTTTTTGCACACAGACCATCATCCAAGTCTAACAAGGACAGGTTATTTGTGCAGAAATGGAAATATTTGTCCTTCATAGTCCATTTCCCATTTGACATTCTTTATTCCTGATTGTTCTGCTTTAAAAGATAGAAGCATCCAGCCATGGAGAAGCAATAATACGCAGCAACACAGGAAGTTGATGACATAGCACAAATGTTTTACTTTGCGCTTGGTGCCTGGCACTCAGCAGTGCCACGGGAGCTGAATCCAAAGGGAGTTTTTTGCACAAATGCATTTAGCAGATTCTTCAGAATAGCAAACACATTTAAACAAGGATCAGCCCATAAGGAGGAGTAAGCAATTAAAAAAAAAAAAGAAAAAACAAACAAAAAAAAAAAAAACCAACCCCAAAAAAACCCAACAAAACCAAAAATGACCTGCCTGCTCCCATTGGGATTTTGCAAATACTGAAACTGGGTCTTGAATTTTGGCCATAAAGGAGGCATTAAGCCTTCAGATGTTATCCTCAGTCGTCTTCTGGGAAAAAGACCACTCATGTCAGGAGTTCCCATGCTGCATACAGCCTACTGCTTTCTTTGGGACAATCTGAAAATCCTTCCTGTAACAAAAACGTTGATGACGTGGTCAAGTAGATAAATAACAGGCATGACATGTCCCCTTTCCCAGGGACACAGCAGTATAAAACATCTCTTTATGTGAGTTATAAAGGGTGTAGTTTATATAATGCTTTTCCCCATTATCCTATTACTGATCTTTTTCCTACTGCCTGTTGCAGTTCTGGAACTAGAAAGCACATGCTGAAGGAGAAATAATCCCAAGTAAGGATTCTTAGGCAATTTAGGCAAACTCAGATTCTGTTTTCCCCATCCCTTCTTTTCAATATGGAAGCAAAACTTCTAAAATGTACTTTCCAGCCAGAAAATAGAGCATCAGTGGGGATTTTCAAACTCCCCTCAGCATGGAGTTTTACAGTGCTGCTGCCCAAAGCTGAAAATGTGAATTCAGATGTGATTTTTTGAATTTGATCATTTTTGATCAGAATGCAACCTTTGATGTCTTCGTGATGGTGTATCTTGGATGACATTGACTTGTGCTAAGAGAGAGCAATCAAGCGAATACGGTTAGTCAGTAGAGCGTGAATCTGCTCGTTTTTCATCCATGAGATCCCAGTCACAAGCAGCTTAATATAAATATAACTCACAATTCTGAAGTTGATTTTTACAGTGATTTTGAGGTTTTCTTGTTTAAGTTTGTAATGTTTAGAGTATTTTGCTCTTTCAAGTGCCTTTCTGCCTATGATCTTGCAGCAACATATTGTGATTAATGGAAGCTCCAGTGTACTCTCGGATGATAGAGGAGACACAGGACTACAGCAGTTTCTTCTTCAAGAAATGAAAATTGCACTCTCTAAGCCACTAGAATAAAGTAACTGATTATGAATGTTGACTTAACAGCTACCAGGGATCTCCCACTCCACTACTAGAATTCAGCCACTTGTAGGATGAGAATTGCAACTGCCACCCATTCATCTGCGGCCATGGTGAAAAGCAGTTCAGAGATGGCTGTTTCAGGGTTGCAATGCAACAGAAATGGTAGTAAAATAGGAACAAAAGCAATTTCCCTAACCTGAATATTATTTTTCTGTGAAATTGTGAAAAAAAAAAAAAATAATAAAAGGAATTCTAAAAACCTGACTGACTGACCATTCAGTTAGGAGTGGTTCAATGCCAAATATTTTCATGAAGCTGAAGTTGAAGTCAGATATTTACGGAGGATATTTATTGGGAAACATCATCATTTGTTTTTATATTTGATCTATTTCAGAAAATACTTTTGGACTTGCAATGTTTTCAGTGTGGTTAAAATGCTGCTTATAACACTACAGCTCAGAGATGAGCCCCAAGATGCTCTGCAGATGGATGGGAAGAGATATCCCATGTCCCAAAGAACCTGGAGTCCAAAGAGATAAGTCAGACCAAGAGTGGAAAGCAATGGCAAAGGCCAACAGCTAACTCAGGTTCCCAAACCCCACTCTGGCATCTCTTTGATTGAATCTCACCTTCTGATGGTATTTCCATGCTTTCACTCATGAAGGACTTTCAGCAGGTCACGTTGCACTACCTGCATGGCCAAACATGAAGGTGGGGCTTTAATTCCTAGTGTTTTATTCTTTTTTATCATTATAATTGGCTCAAGCTTAGAGTCAAAATAAATAAGAAAATTATTTGTACTTAATGTTTGGCATTCATTAGCTCACTCAAAAAGCAGCTCAGGTGAGCTTCCTGGAAAACACAACCTGTTTTCTTTAAAGGCATAAAAGCCATTATGCAAATCTTGGAGCTGGAGGACTTGCTTCTGCCTCAGCCTCACAGATACAGCCAGCTCCACCAAGTGCCTGGCTCTGTGGGCTGCCCCAGTATCACACCGTTCATGCCCTGCAAAAAAAAAACCAAAGCCCTGTGGCCATGGTTAATGTGGCATAGATTAAAGACATCCTTTGCTAGGCAGCTTTCAGCCAGCACAGCAGAGCTTGTGCTGCCTGAAAAACAGTTGTGCAAAACCACCTTTAGTGACACAGGCAATACCCGACCACCCCATGGACTCATTGCCCAGGGAAAAGACCTCTTATCTGTGAAAAGTGTGCGTGGCAGGATCAGTTTTAAATATGCTAAGATCCTTCTTAACATAACCAAAATCACAGCTAGAGCCCTTCGGCCAGGGTTTCTAGGATCTCTGAAGGTCCTACTCCGGGTACGTGAGGAGACAATACTTACCCACGCACCAACCCTGAGCCTCTGCGTGTTGCACGGGGAACCCTCTGGAGAAACAGCACATCACTCTTAAATGATAAAAATGTCCTCTCCACAGTTCCTCTAGCTGTTAAGTAGGCATGCTCTGCATAATCAACAAGCAATGGTTGTTTACTGGGACATCTCCTCCTCTGTGCAGACAAGACCCTGGGCTGCTTGCGGTGGTTGCAGGGACCCCAGGGTGGCCCCCATTCCTGGGAAGGGCTCCTCTGTGATGTCCAGGCTCTCTGCCACATCGCTCAGAGATGAAGATGTCACCTGTCAAAAGTGCATGTGCAGGAGACGCGCTAGAAGGCATCGATTTTTATCCTCCAATGAAGCCTTATGTACAAAATCTCCTGCAAAAGGAACTGGTCAGAGGTAAAAGAGACTCCTCAACACGAGGCAAAAATAACATTCCCATCTCCCATTTCAGCTGAGCCCTGAGCCCAAGGGGATGCGCAGCCACACTGAGGCACCCAGCCCAGCATGGGAAACACTCATGATGGTGCAACAGCTGTGGCAAGGGAGGCAGTTGCCTTCTCCCCAAGGTACGAGGCTGCTGGGCTCCCTGTGAGCCCACAGTGGCGGGGTTCACACCTGGTAAAAATGCAAGTGACTGCTAAACCAGCTTAGCCATGATTTGTGGTGGACTTCCCACCATTGTGAAGGTGTCCTCTCTCTATCCTGGAGAAGAGGTGGGGTCAGCACCTATGTCAGTGAGACTGGGAGGAGAGGGAAGAGGAGTGCTTAGTTAAAGTCTAATTATGGTTTTAGATGCCTAAGGCTTTTATACTGAATTGGTTTTCTTGTGCGAAGACTTAGAGGAGACTCCTCTTAGAGGAGAGGCCATCTCAACTGATGGAGGCCAAGAGATAAAGGTTTCTTCTTGTAGCTGTATCAGAGTCAAAATTAAGAGGCAGGATGAACAGTTGGGGTGGGTTTCACCTCCACATGCACATGTGATGAAAGTCAACCAGGAGGTCCCTGCCCCTGGTCCAACCAGCCTCCCCGTGCCTTTGGTGCCTTCCCACCATAGTGGTTATCAGGATGGGCCATGATTAGTTAGTAAAGGCATTAAATATGGTTGTTTGGTGAGAGCAGAGTCAGGATTTGGCAATCCAGGGCCAACCAGGGCCAGTGAAACATCTCAAGAGAATGGCAGAGGAGATGGTGGGGATTAAAAATAACAAATGTGCCAACAAGAAGGCCAATGGGTGGGAGCTGATGGAGAAGGTAGTCTGAAGAACAGACAAGCAACCAGTCAATCGAAAGACAATGAACCACTTGAAACAAAGTGAAACAAAGGTGGGAGGAATTAGACAGCAGAGGCCTAATTGGAAGGAAGTTGGTATGAGACAGTAGCTGACAAGGTAAGGCAGGTGGCCACGGTCCCACCAGGCAGAGGCAGGCAAATCCAGAGCATCAGTCTGTCATTCCCTCTGGTATTTATTCCCCTCCCCTTCCCCTTTGATCAAATAATTGCCTTTTCATCCAGCATCCCCCTTTGCCTTTGCCGCCGGCAGCCTCATCATTTATTGTCTAACCCCTCCCTTCCTAAGGTCATCCTTCCCATCTCCAGTCTCTCACGGCCTCCC
This sequence comes from Tetrax tetrax, assembly GCA_009806455.1. NCBI lineage: Eukaryota > Metazoa > Chordata > Aves > Otidiformes > Otididae > Tetrax > Tetrax tetrax. The sequence continues at coordinate 97,577 of WHYT01017064.1, read as the reverse complement.
CAGTTAGTCCTGCAATCCAAACAGTCATGTCCCATCCTCATCCAAAGTCAACCCAGTGCTCCTGCAACTCCACATGCTCCTGTGTTTTTCTCCACCATGCAACTGTGATACCATTCATCATATCACTAACGAGCTGTCGATATACACATCCTGCTGAATAAGGGACAGGTTCCTGCAGCTCCCACACGTTCAGGAAGGCTCAGGCTCTGGGAAAAAGCAGCTCCCTGTGAAGCTAGGCTATTTTAGCTGGATGTGTGTTTATTTGGAGTAACCACACCATTTCCATTGGGTGCAGAAAGAGTGAGAGCTGAAGCACAGACAGAAGACTTGATTTTCTGTTCCTGACAAGGGAAGAAACAGAAGAAAAAACTAAAGGCCGCTCTTGCCCATGTAGCCTGGGACAGGCCTGTGGTGGTCTCCAGAAGGTTTTCTGGGGCTCCTTGAGGTCTCCCTGGGCCTCATGAACCCAAGCCAGCTTGGTGCAAGTGATGTGTGTATGGGACTTGCACAGCCTTCGTGGCTCCTGATTCAGGCTCATCTTGGGTCAGAGGGAAGATTGGAAGGATCAGAAGAGCTTCATTATCCCCAGCCATTACAACAGCAAACATAGAACAGCTAGCAAAAAAAAAAAAAAAAAAATTAAAAAATGACCTGTGACATTTGGGATAGCATGTTTCCTGACAAATGAAAAATGTCACCACCAACCCTTTGTACATCTGTGACAGATGAGCTGGCAACTGCTCCAGGTCACAGCCAGCCTTTGCTGAACTCACGCTGGCCCCACAGAAATGACCCCCCTGGGCCCTAAATCCCTGCTCGCACACCCTCCCACCTTTTCCACCACAAGCCCATGAGCTTGTTTGCTCCCTGAAAAGAGCAGCAACAGGTAAAACAACACTTCACCATCTTGAGTAGAATACAGTAAACAGTTTGGAATCAGAAAACAAACAAACAAAAAAGCAGCGAGCGAGCCTCCCTCAAAGCTCACAAGAGTTTAATATTTCCTTTTCTGAGATTTCCTGATTTTCCACTGTCATACAAAATTTTAAGACTCTAAAAAGAAGCAGTATCATCATGATGATAAAAAAGCTTCCGTGTGATCGCAAACTATTTTTGAGCAGAGACTGAACGAAGTTAGGAAAGCCTGTTTGTTCTTGCTCAGGACAGACCCAGAAAAAATGTCATTTAGAATTATTGTTTGGTTTGGCCCCGTTACTGAAAACCGAAAATCTTTTCCTGTGTGATTCACAACTGTTTTATAAGTTTTTTGGATAACAAGAAGGAAAAGATATGCAAGACTTTTTCTTCTGACATAGCTGGCTGTTCAGGAGAGTAACCAAGGCAAAAGCAGCACAGAAAAAATAGACTTGAAACAAGTTGTATTTTTAAAAAGTCGCCAAAATAGTTTGGGGTTTTATTGATGGGAGATGTCATGGCCACTTTTCCAAAATGTGTTCTTAAAAATTCTCTAAAATCAGGCTTTCAGTCACTAGAAACTCCTTTTTCTCAAGTACTATTTTCAAAATTTAAAAAGATGGGGAAAGAAACCACACAGTTCAGCCATTTAAAGAATGCAGCTGAAATTTTTGTCCACAAAACTCCATGTTTGGGACCTTCAACACAAAAGTTTGGGACTTTCAGCTGCTTGCTCCTGGGAGCATTGTGAGCCACAAGACACTACTCAGGATAAGACATTCCCATTTCTCAGCTGTGCGAAGCTGAAATACCATGAGCCCCTTTTGGTGCTTTGCTCCAGCACGCAGAGACGGAGAGAGGGAAAAACCTGGTATTGGACAGGAATTTACAGTCCCAGCACAGAGGAACTGGGACTTACGCTGGGAACTGGGAGCATGGAGCTGGTTGTGACAAGGAACTCCACCGGACCAATCTACATTGACCCCACATCTTCAGGCAACGGGCCAATTACTATCATTCTCCCCCAAACTACAAGAATTGCCCTTTCCTCCCTAATTTTTTCCTCTTTAAGGAAGCTTGAAAACAGAGAAAGATGTTCTTTGGTGCCTTTTTGTGCTCCATGCAGAAGGTGGTGCTGGCGGATGAGAGGGCACGAGCATATCATTTCAGCTGATGGTTTTCATTGGGCAAGGAATATTTTCCATTCTTACCAACAGAAACCTGCAAACTTTTTAATCAGAATGGGTAAAAAATTCTGCCTCTTTTGCCTCAGTGAAATTTTGCTGGCAATGAAGACAAAGTCCAGTGAATCCTTCCAACCCTAACAATTCTATGAATGTGTTGAAAATTTTCTATATGACTTCTTGTTTTTCAATTAGGGGGGAGATGGTTGAAAGGGAAGTTTAAAAAATAAACTCACCAGCTGTCCTTTCAGTTTGTGGGTGTCAAGCTTACAAAAATATTAACAGTAATGTCACAATCATAGCCGAATTTAGAGCAAACATTTTTTCATATGAACTAACCATATTATACTGCAACTTTTAAAAATGACAGATGATAGCTATTGAGAGTAAATTATAATGACAGTTCAGATGGAAGTGTTAGGAAAATGCATAGGCAAGCATACAACTTAAACTTGCAAACTGTATGTGCTGAATAGAGGCTATAAATGATATATTTTAAGTGAAATGAGAGCGAAATGTTCCCTGGAAGAGCTAATCCCTATGAGTTCAATTGGCCATTCACATGCTGAGTTCCTAAATAGATGTCAAATTTCATGTGTATGTGTATGCATATATTACAGATAATTATAAAAAGTTAACATTTAATTTAATTAAATAATTTAAAATAATATAAATGTATCAGTGTGTATATAAATATATGCATACACACATATCTATGGATTTAATTTTTATATATGTATATACATGTGTGTGTTTGTCAACATACACACAAACACACACACCTGTCTATGTTGGTGCAGGCCTGCATCTTGTGCCCATATGACTGATTATATTTCGACATAAAAGATTTGCAAAATAGAATGGCAAAGATCTAAAAATGAACTCCGCTGCAAGGACAAATTAGCATATTGTGAGATCCCTGCAGAGGAAATCGAGCATCTCTACATTTCAGCCTACAATGTCCTGCAACAAAGAGATCGCTCCGGTTGCCTGCAGCCGTATTTTTAAAGATGAGAAGCTAATTAGCAACATTATCAGCATATCTTTATCAAAAATTCTTTATCTTTGCCAGGGTGAAGATTGCTGTGCACAGGGGAAACGGTGACTTTAACAACATAATGAGAAAGCATCAGAGGATTCTTAGTATCATAGTAATAATAACAATAATAACCATAATAATCATAATAGCAATAACAATAATAACAACAGTAATAATAGATAAGATAGTTTTCCTTTTTTCCATAGTGGTAGGTGACAGATCTTGGGTACCTGAGACCAGTCCCTCTTCCTTTGGCCAGAAATAGACAAGATCTTAATTTAACCCCATCCCAGTTTGCTGAAAATGTGTGGTGCCTGCCTTGAGGTGGAGTATAGAGGGATGTGAGGGGCTCAGTGGTGGAGGAGTCAAGAAAAGAGGTGAGAAGTGGTCCTTGGAGCAACCTACACTCAGGGTTGCACACTGGGGACAATAAGCTTGTTGAAAGCTGGGGAATGAACCTACAAAGTACTGATGGCCCAGGGGCAACCAGAAAACAGAACCATTTGTGTAGATGCACCTTCAGACTTGGGGCAGGGGCAACAACAAAAAAGTGGCTAGATGGATTCTCTTCTCTTTTCATTGTGATGAAGATGGAGGAGACTCCATGGTCTGTCCATCAACAACCTCTCAGCAAGGGTCGTCAGAGACCTCTACAGTCCTCCACTGCAAGAGTTGCTTTGCCTAAATTTTCACAGCCAACTAGAGATTTTGAAAAGACATGTCAATATTCAGGCGAGAGAAGCACAGGCAGTGTTAGCACACCCAGAAGAGCAGCTGGTTTTATGTAGCTTGTGTTTGCTGCTCAGTGTTGTCAGCTGCCATGATTTTACCGCAAAACTCATGGTCAGTTGGCCTAATAGCCAGCATTCCTGGAATTGTATGCATGTATTTTATGTATCAATGAAAGCTTGAAAATTTCCATCCTGTATATTTCTCTACCTAAAAAGAAAGAAAAATTAGGTTTGGTTTTATTTTTGTCTTCATTTTTAAATCATTGTTGGGATTTACGGGAATTAAAAATTATACTGGACCTGGTGCCACTGAGCAACCAATGACAGAGGTTTCCACCATGGGTTTCAAGATTTTACATGACAAACCCACCCCCAAACTGTGCATACCATGAGCTGCAGAAGTCAACGTATTCACTACTGAAGGGCCAAATTATCCCTGCTGGGATGTGGTCCAGGGCAGTGTAGATCCTTGAACCTGAGGCTCCAACAACTGGACTTGGGAAATGTCACAGAAGCCTGAAGAATAGTAAGAACACGGAAATGTCTCCTGAGGGAATGTGTCACTCACTGCTCCTGTCAAGGAAACTGCAGAAAAATTTCAACTGACAAACACACATACCCCAGGAGCAGCACTACCACAGATGACAAACCCATCACACCAGGGAACAGTGATTGCTGCACCCCTTCAAACAGCGTCCTCACCGCTGTGGGGCAAAGCAATTTGTAGGAGAAAAACAACCCCCAGCCCATGCAAATTGCCATACTTCCCCCAGAAATACCCTTCCTCAAATCCCAAAATCAGGAGTAGCCCTCAGCCCTCCCAGGAATGGCAGCAACATGCTCTTGCCCTTCTCCTCCCACCCAACTGCCACCAGGAGAGAGGAAACAAAACCCTCCTGAGGAGTTTTTCCACCCAGAGAGCAGAAAGTGCTCAACTGGGCAGTCCTCTGGACTTCTGGGTGTTGTGTCAACTCAGAATTGAGAGACACCTGACTAGAGGGAGTGTGCACTGCCAAAAGTAATCGTCACTGCGGCGACTTCGTTGCCCACACAAAACCCCTTTCTCACTTTGGAGGCCACCAGTTAAACGGAGCCCTCAAACAGTGCTGCCCACAGCATGGCCAGGGACGGTGCAGGGACTTGAGCAAAATACACTGATTTCTTCACTCACCTCTATGGCTTTTCCTTTGTGCTGCAGCCCAACAGCTGGTCGAAAGCTGAGTGTAAAAACATACCTGGGGGCACATCAAGGTAGAGGGGTTGCAGGGAGAGCAGGGCTATAAAAATTACTGGAAATCTAGGTAGCATCTATGTTGTACCCAAAATGGATACACTGTGGATTTAATCAGAGCATCCTCCAAGCCCCACACATTTGGAGCGTTTTATCTGAAAAACAAAGAAGGTGGTGAGTCAATGTCAGAGCTCAGCTCTGAGGCACTGGATTTAAGTAACATGGTGTGATTTTGGTGTCTGGGCTCCCATCAGAACCAGCGGAGTCCACAAAGCATGTCAGCTCCACTGAAAGTCAAGCTTGGGGCCGGGGCCTGGGCCTGGCAGATATGACATGGGATCTAAAGAAGATCTCTGCTCTTCTGGACTGACACCTGCATTTGGTCAAACAAATCAAGCCGTGACCACCTAGTCTGCTGTGCTGCTCTCTAGATTGACTTCACCTCCACTGAGAATAACAGAAACTTAAAGACTTAAGCATATACATAGAGACCTAGCGTCGGTGTCACTTCGGGCTGAATCCCACCCCGAGTGCTAGAACTAAAAGGACAACTCATCCATTGTTACCCACCTGCTTTGTATTGCAAATTTCCATTTTACTTATCCCCAAAGATGGGAGAGCAGCCACAGGATGAAGAGAGACATCAGCTGGGATGGCCACAATCCAGCAAAGTGATAAGGCTTCTCAGACAGATGGAAATTGTTCATGGCGATTACCAAACCAGCTCAGTGACTCCTGAAGCTGCCCAGAGACTGCAGCCAAGCTGGGACAAAGCTGTAGACTTGCTGATCCAGGATGTGACTTTTGGTGAGACCGAACGATGGCCCTGTTGTGAAGAAAGGGCTCTGTCAACTATGCAAGCAGTTCACATGGCAGGCAGGCTTTTTGCTAATGTGATCTGGAGCCTGAGGGATTTACACTTCACTGTCATCCCTCAGCTTACCACAGAGCTCTGGTCTCGTGAGCAACTGAGGCTCTACCAGTCACCAGCTCAAGGGTTCAAATACAGCCATCTGCAGATCTTTCCAGTTGGGTGCTTGCCAACAGGGTTATGAAGTACATGTACAAAAACAGAGATGCTGTCGTTCTTCCTGATGAGTTTCTATGCACTTTGGTCATCTGTAGATGATGCTTAAGAATTCATCCACAAAAGAGCAGGGGGCCTGAGAGGTGCAATACCGCTGAGCTCAAAGAGGCAATGGCAAGGACTCTGCTGAAACACCACCCAAAATCTTCAGGACTCCCAGGAAGGCTGGACAGGTTAGAAAGAGGTAACACACATTTTTTTTTAGAAGACAGACAAATTTTCAGAGGCCTTAAAAATACAGGATATTGGGCAAGTTGAAAAGCCCGAAGAAGGAAAGACTACCAAGAGACAAGGCAACGGTCTTCTGGCACAGGAAAAGCATGCTGCAAAAAGGCAAGGGACAATCTGTTTTTCACATCTGGGGCACATAGGACAAAAGCGAAACAGATTAAGTTAAGAAGAGGGAGATTCAGTTTAGATATGAGGAAAGTTTTCCAGTGGTTGGGATAGCAGGGAACTGGAATACATTTTTTGGACAGGGTGGACTCCACATCATTAAAAGCAGGTTTTAAACAGATTTTTAAAATAAGTCAAGAAAAAAAACAGCTCTCAAGAGTGCTACTGGCCTAGCTAGTACTCTTTCATTCCTTCCAGCACTGTAATTCTGTAAGTCAGTGTAAATACCTGTTACGAATTGTACACACTTCTTTGAACGCTCACTTTTTAAAATGGTGCAGAGACAGAAAAAAAAGAAACTTGTATAAGGGAAGACAGCATAAGGAATATTGAGAGGTTTTTGGTCCTATAACTTTGGGGTTTTAGAATAACATAGCTTATAATAGCTAACTATTTACAGTGTCATATTATTTGCATGTTTTTGTATATTCTAATAGTGACTTATTAGCAAACTGCCTGGTTCTTTTTGAAGCTGTGAGCTACTAATATTTATTTATCAAAATATTGTGCATAGGAAGGATGCCTAAGTCTGGAAAAAACTTTCTGCATGTCCCAAGTGGACAAAATTCTGCTCTGAAATTCAGCAAAAAAAAATTTGCAACTGCTTCTCCATGCCCTGTTTCAGAACAGAGATGGTGAGTTACGGTGGCCTTGGGAATGTGGGATCTTTCAGCAACCTGCTCACCTGCTCCAGTGCAGTTCTTCACCTTGATAAATCCAATTTCTCTCACGCATAGTTACAGGCACACACATATGCATAGAGATATTTAAAGCCAACCCCAGCAAGTGGAAACAAAGAATACCATTTGAGATGAGTCTAACAGATTGGATTTAAAAAAAAATAAATTAAACCAGCAACAAACAGCCCTTGAGTACCCCTGTGCCAAGTTTAATCCCCCCGTTAATTAAAAACGACCGAATTATAACCCCTTTCAAAAATTAGGTTTACAGTGGAAATGCCAACTGAACAGACCCTTCACTGTAACAGGCCTGCTGGCGCCTCCAGAACACAATCGCAGAACAGCAAAACATATTGGCACCTCCTGTACATCCAATTGAAATATTCGCTCAGTGTCGTCTCTCCCTGTTAATTGCTGTGTGGAAAGTGGTCCCCGTACAACCTCTTTATCTATCTGCTTCAGAAGAGCTGCCTACCGCCACGCGCACTCAAGGGGCACAGTTGGCCGGGCTGTCAGGTTTGAGTGCCAAGCTCGGCGAAGACGCCGAGTCCGTTCTCCCCTCCCCAAAAGCGGCAGCTGGATCGCCGCTCGGCTCCCGGCCTGGCGCCTTGGCTTGCTCTGTTCTTGGCTGGTGTGGGGCTGTGCAACAGCTTGCAGGCCTTGCTGGGCGGGATGCTCGCTGCCGCTGTCACTGTTGGGCTGGCTCAGTAGTATTCAGGAGATGAGGGCTCCCAAGGCCTCTGCTTTAACTACTAGCTTTTCTCCTTCGAATACCAGCAGCACAACACTAAAAACCTCACCTGCTTTGAAAACCAGTTTGCTTTTCCATGCACCCTATCCTCTCCTGTCCATTTTCTCTATTTTCCACTTAAATCAAGAGCTTTATGAAGCAGGGTTGCTCTTAATTACGAGTTTCTTCAATACCTTGTAGGATACAACAGCACCCCGACATCAGCTGTGTAAACCCATCAAGCTAAGAGTAAATTTAGGCTGCAAAATGGCTTCTTCCTTCACAGACAAAATCCCTGTACAAGTCCAGGACCAGGTGCCAGATCCCAACTGGAACCATGCCAGTCCACACCAGCTGTCAGCGCAGCCAAGGAAGATCACGTATTTCTGTTCCACCCCGTCCCACCATCACAACTGTCAGCTGAGGCCTCACCACAGAATATTTGTTAGTGGTGACAATAGGAAAGAATAGAAATATCAACGCCTAAGTTGACTTTTGCAAAACCGGTAGGTTAAAAATTTACTCTTTGTCCTCATAAAGTGATGAAACGTGTTGGGAAAGACACGGAGAAAAACTTCTGCAGGGCTTAGGAGCAGGTTTCTTTTTTGTTTAATGAAGGATTGGCAAAGGACTTACACTGCATGAAATTTGACATCTCTCTCAGATTCGTACACAGAATTGGGAATCAGCAGTCAGTGCAAGTACCGAAGCATTGGTGTATCTGTGGGCCTGACCCACAGTCATAAACAGTGAAGCACTCAGGCTTGCTCTGTGCTGAGAGACGGTGTAAGTCTTTGCATTTACATACCAGCTGTCATCAAGGCTTAACTAAAGTGTTTCCAATTCCTTTTTATTGTATTTTGTATTGTGTTTACGTGTTGGAAATTGAGGCGCAGTGCCTGCAAGTGAGGGTGAAAAAAAAAGGAAAAAGAAAAATTAAATGAGGTGCAAGTGGAATTTAGGTGCTTAAATGCACAGAAAACCATATTTAAAACTCTCTGCTCTGCTGCTGTCTAAATTCAGAGATCTCTAAACACCTGAAATATAATTCTTCACTGATCGAAAATTCCTTTATTCCTCTCCTCTACAGTGCCCCAAACCAGTCCCAATCTTCACTGGTGGGCTCTCAGCCCAAGTCCCCACTGAGTGTGGCCCCCCCCATCCCACAGCCAAGGTTTGCCATGCTCCAGCACCTTCCCTTCTGGCCAAACTGAGGCCAAGCCCAGGGCAAAAGATGAAAGACTCCCTGGGTCCATGGCTGTGGACTGGGCCTGGTTGGTGGAGCTTCCCAGAGACCCCACATTTGGGACCAAAAGGTTGAACCACACGGTCTGCCCTTGGCCCGGCAGCCACACAACTGACTTACGGCATCATCCTTCTCCTACCTGGAGGGTGGTTGGGTCTGACTCTCATTTGTAGTCCTAAAACTCCATCCAGCAAATAAGAAGTAGAAGTTCTTGGGTTTCCTGCTGAGGAGCCACGTTTCCAGGCACCCCACGGGGATTCCAGCCCCAAGCACCTCCGATGGCTGTAAAAGCACTCTGCATCGGGGCTGGCATCAACTGACTTCCTATCCGGGCTGCTAATAAGACCTCCCTTGACTAGGAAGACACCACCGCAGCGAACAAATCCATCTCCTGCTGAACTGATTATATTTACTGTAAAACACGGAAGCAAATGAAATCTCTGATTGAGAGAGAAGGAGAAAGCTTTTAATCCCACTCTATGAGGCTTGCCAGATTGACAAGTCTGGAAATACAAATGGAAGAGTAATTATACAAGACTCACTTATGTCGCTGTTCAGATTTATTTTTTCGAATGTAAGAAAGAGAGAGAGACAGAAAAGGCCTGGCTTGTTATATTGGTTTCCGTAGCTGTTAGTGCAGATTGATTAGAAACCTAAGTTCAAGATGTACCAAACTACTCAAAAAATCTTCTCTTGGCTGTGGCACAATCACAGTATTATGGTTGGATACAAGACAAAGGAAAAAAATAAAAGGAAGAAAATAGCAATTCGAGGCAAAATCGTATTTTCATTATTACAAGGACTAGAGCTCTTCATGGAGGAAGAGGGGAACGTGTATGCTACCTGATCCCAATCATTTTGAAGTTATGGGAGAAATCTCTAAAAATACCTATTAAATCTTTGAATTCAGTCAGTAAACAAAAGTGATGGAGAGAACCAAACCTTGAAGTCTCTGGCAACTTATAGCCACTAAATATCAGGAAAAAATACATCAGGGCTTTGGGTCAGACTTCAGCTGAGCATGAACGTATTTCTTCAAGGACCCTTGAGGACACCACACTTTTTAATTGGACTTGTACTTCCAGTTTGAGACCTGTGTACACATTACAAAAGGCTTTTTTTTTTTTTTAAATACAGCATAGACAGGATTCATCTTGCCCAATTCAAAACATCCACGCTGGAGACATCTGTGTCTTACTGAGCCTCCCATCCTTTGTAACCGTAAAGAGAAACAGCCGCTTTTACAGCACGCTCAGCTGACCTATTTTAGATATCGGCTTTAGGGCAAGATGAATCATGCCTTGAATGTGCCAATTTCCCTGTGGTGCCAAAGCAAGACTAGACAACCAGTTTATTTGCTCAGCTGAATCCCACGTGGCTGGAGCTGATAGACTTGTGCTATGATCTGGCTGAATACGAACTGTCTCTGGTCCCAAGTTTTACATCATCTTAGGGAGAGTCCTGTGAGTTGGATAAATTAGCTCGAGTAGTTATACACTAATTCCATGATATACCACCAGTACCAGAGCTGTCTTACATCTGGCTAGCTAAAAAATTAGGTGGAGGAAATCAACTCTGCATCTATCTACCCACCCACATGCCTTCAGTGCAGTAAAGAAACCATCACTGCTTCGGTGTTGCTCTATTTAAACGGGAACAGCCATGGGAAGCAAAAGAAACAGCAAATGCAAAAGCAACCTGCCCAAAGTCATACTGGAAGCATGATGAATGTAGGACTAGAAGCCACTTCTTCCAGCCCCCTTCCTGCCCAGTTCAGTATTCATCAGCTGAGAGTCTGATCACTTCTTCCAAACCTTTGGAAATCTTTCATTCTCCATGGGAAATCTGGCCTTGTGCGGTGTAAGAGCAGACCAACTCTGAGATGTCTTCAGGAGCCTCCAGACCTCTTATTCCTCTTGGAGCAACTGCAGCACCAATCTGTGGTCTGCAGTGAGCGAGTGCAGCTGTGCCTTGGTGGGTCCTTAGAGGGGAGCTTGAAAAACAGGAACTGTCCCCAGATATCACCAGAGCTGCCATAACAGTAGTGTGCTGACAATTGCTGCGGTCTGCTAACGAATCTGGACGGTTTCCTTTGAGAAACAAATCACCTTAAACATTTAAGTTGTCCCCAGAGCTGTTATTTTATCAAGTCTGAATCAAACAATGGCAGATTCAGCCTAATTCCAGCAATGTTGGTATGGATCTGTAGTGGGAATAATTTGCATTTTCAGATTTTGTTTCTTGGTGGATGTATATTAACGCCTCAGATTGCAGTATCAAGAAAACAATTTACATTCTGGTCTTTCCTCCTTTGGAGAGGACTTTTTCTGAAAGGCAGCTTTATAAGTAAAGATTCAGATTGCACAGGGACATTGAATAGAGAACAGGAGCTTTCCTTCCAAATTTTGTTTCCAGCAGAGCTTAAGAAAGATAACAAGAGTTTTATATGTCTGATTAAAAAGCCAATGCTCCAAACTGTGTGTGTGCAGGTTTTTGGCATGATTTCTGTTATGGTCATAATCAGCTGCTTGCCCATTCCAGCTGCTAAAGCACAGTAGACAAGACTTGAATTCCAAATATTATGCTCATCACCATGGTATCCTGTGCACAGATCCCCAAAGGTAATTAAAGAAGTTTGAGGTTCTGACTCCAAAGGCCAGGGCCATAAATAATTTCATCTCTCACAATTAGGTGACATCCTGTTTTGTTTTGAGACTTTTGTATTGCAGGGAATGAATCCAGAAGCTGCCTTGCCTCCAACAGACAGGGAGAGATCAGGGCAGTCCAGAGTGGGAATGGAAAATAGATCCCCCCCAAAAGACCACACACAGAGCAGAAAGTCATCTGAGGCCAAGCTTGTAGAAGATGCTGCACATAGCGACACGTCTGCAATCTCACCTGTCTTGGAGGCTCCTCACCCAGGCTTGCAGGGAAGCAGCTCCATCTCCTCAAGGTCTTTGGACAGAATCCTCCTCCTCTCCTGAACGTCAGTGTTAAAATCTATGTTAAACACAAGCACAACCTGCACACCAACAACCAAAAGAAGGCTTTTTGTCCACTTCCCTTCGCCTCCCAAATTCCCAGCAAGGTCCCAAAGTAAAGACTCTGCTGTGCTGACTGTTTGGCTCAGTATTCCCAGGAACATTCCAAATCCCACATTATTTTTTAGACAGCAGCTCAGACGAAACCAAGCCCCTCTTCCAGGGGGAAAAAGAAGATCTGAACATCCCTTAAAGACAATGGATGTGAACCACACTGGTATACATTTCCATGTTTTCAGAAAGGGAGATCCCAGTACTTTATTTGAGGAGCCTAGGCTGCTCCAAGGCTGAGTTCCTGGTGACCCATCTGAGGTGTCTTGTCAGTCCTAAACACAATCAATTAGTTGCCTTCTGAGGAAGACCTGGTCAAGCTGGCTTCTCATTCATGAACATCTTTCTTGAAATTACAACCCTAAATCATCCTATTTGCCACAATGAAAAAAAAACTATGGAAAATAAAAAAAAAAAGATAATAAAACCATTGGGAAGAGGAGACACATACTTTTCCCTCAAGTTCTTTTCCAGTCCTGCCATCTTCCATCAGTCTGACAAAAAGCTCTTTGTAAAGAGCCTCTTGAAATGAAGAATCTAATATTCAATCACAAAAAGATTAGCCTTTGACTGTACTTCACTCCACACTACGCTAATACAATCAGCATGGGAAATGCGATCCAGTAAGAGGTTAGGGAGAGGATGGAAGACCAGGTGGTGCTGGAGACCTAAATTATAAAGGTTTGTTTTCCATGAACCGTGACTTTTATTTGCTTCTAACTTTAGGAAGTAGCAATGCTGGAGATGAAAGACACAGCATGAGATGTTCGGCCATGTACTCGAGGGCAGGTGTGCTGCTGAGTCACTGCTTACAGCGCTCCCGTCACGCTGAGCTTGGGCCGACCTGTGAAAAGGATATAGGAAAACAAGGATTATTTCAGAGAAGTTAATTCAGGACTTAAAGCAGCCTGTACATACCGTGCCCAAGGTGCCCCTGAAGGCACGAGGAACTGCAGGAGACCTGGACAGAGTTTGGGCACTCAAACATAGAAGTGCAATTCACAAAACATTTATCACCTGAGGCTCCTGAAGGGCCATAAACACATAATTTTTGCCACTGTAATTACCCAGCTGTCTGGAGTTTTGCTACTGCACTCAGAAATGCTGTCATCTCAGCAGGACTGTGTGGGTTAGCATCTATGTCATGTACCTGCCCGTTGGGATCTGCAAATTAGGTCTTTCTGTGCTTGTGTTCCCCAAACAGCCTCAGCTTTTTCTTAGGTATGAAGCACAGGGGAGGATGTGTTGCACAGATTTTCTCTCATGACCTAGATGCTCAGACACCTCTTTTGGAGTGGGAGATAGGACACGCCACCCCACCTCCCAAAACCACCTCAGCATTTCCTTTTTTTGGAGGAAATTCAAACCTTAAGAGAGAGGGAATGAAATTGTGCAGCCCACCAATAAAAGCTCTGACCCTGCACGAAGGACTTGGGCTTTCCAGTTGCTTTTAGGAAACACATCTGCATTTTGCATTATTTTCAGCAAGCCATACACCAATTCTGCACATTTGCTGCCTCAGCAGTAGAAAAAAATCTCTGATTTCCTACAACATAAGCTGCCCTCATAGGATAAATACATATTTTTGTGGCATTCACTGTCATACGGTCTTTCGACGTTAGCATAACCCAGAGTTCATGGCTTTGGAAAGCAGAACTGATGACAAACATCATTAAATCTCCAAGTTATGACTTTTTTTTTCCCCCTTGAGATGTCCTTCCTGAAGCCACAGAGAAGGACATTCGATATATACATGTGTCACCATTACTTACGTCTGTAAGCTAGCAGACAAGACTGTGGGATTGACATGATGGCCACAGGGCCTGAATTTAGGTCACACACAAAATGAATTAAAAGCTTCTCCTTATCTCAGTGCAACATCTCTCCCTCATCCGCATCCTTCTCTGTTGCATATATCCAGCGGTGCCAAAAAGACGAAGAAAACTCACCCGACGCTTGCCAAGCAACTTCTAAGCAAAACCAGCTCCTACATCAAGGTACCAGACCACATTCAATTGGTGTAGCCACAACAACAGAGCTCTGAATTGTGTTTGTCCCCGTGTAGTTACCACTACAGATCTCAACGACAAAGTTGTCTGTGTAAGTTTATCCTAAAAAACAAAACAAAGCAAAATAAACACACCACACAAAAAAAAACGCCCACACATTCAAAATCTGGACTAAATCTAAGTTATTGGCTTATATCAGATCAAATGCTCGATGGTACCTCTGCCTGGCTCATACTGCCCACTTCGCCTTGTCTTCTACAGAGTGAACCATGCACCAGAGAGATGGCTTTAGGCTGAACTTCTAACCCAGAAGTGCCAGTTGAGCCCTCTCCTAGGAAAAGACCTCCCTTGTCCCCTTTAAAGCAATTTCTGGTTTTATAAGGCACATCAAACACCCTACACTGCCCAGATTTGCATGCACTCATTACTGAAGGCCAAACAGAAATCTGCAGCCCACACAAAGGCACACACACGTGCCCACCCAAAACCAAGGCATGTTTTGAGTCTTGTCGAGGTTGAAGGCAGCAGACTGAGGGGTTTTCTGGGTGTTTGGGGAACAGTTTTGCAGGACAGGGTGGACAAAACCCAAGTCTGGCAGCTAAAGGAGCCCAAATCCTTTAGCATTCAGTTCTTGGGTGCTGAAGGGACAGACAGCAAACTTAGCGAGATGAGGTTGGGGTTGGGGTGCTGATGGAAAAGGTCTGGAGCTTTAATCAAGGAAATTTCTTGTGTTTGATTCTTTCTGGGCACCTAGGAACTTAATACTCAATACTTACTATGTAAATAAATACAGTACCATCAAAGCAAATGATCTTCTGGGGCTTCACTCCTGAGTCAGCTTTGCAAAACTCTACATTTTTGACCAACTGTTCTGATGAAAGCCAACAGCAACACACTTTGCTGCGCACCTCAGAAACGAAGTGCGGTCCCTGTGTGAAACCATCTGCTTTCCACCAGGCTGGTAGGGTCCCAGCGTCCCCTCCCTGGGAGCTGGCCAGCTCAAATGAATGAGACACAGCAGAAATTAAACAGAGGTCTGGGGAGACCTTAGAGCAGCCATCCAGTGCCTAAAGGGGGCCTACAGGAAAGACAGGGAGAAACTCTTCAGCGGGGTCTGTTGTGATAGGACCAGGGGGAATGGTTTTAAAATAGAGGGAAGTAGATTCAGATTAGACATAAAGAAAATTTTTTTTTTACAACGAGGGTGGTGGAACGCTGGCACAGGTTACCCAGAGAAATGGTGGATGCCCCATCTCTGGAAACATTCAAGGCCAGGTTGGACGGGGCTCTGAGCAACCTGATCTGGTTGGAGATGTCCCTGCTCCTTGCAGGGGGGTTGGACTGGATGGCCTTTAAAGGGCCCTTCCAACCCAAACCATTCTATGATTCTATTACTGTGCAATGGTATGCATACACTCAGGCATATAAAGAGGATGAGACAAAATGTGGTGAGCTTTTCTCCTATTTAGGTTTCTCTCTTGAATTTTTGGATCTTTCTTTTTCTTCTGTCCTTGAAGAGCTTTTTAAAACGTTCCCAACAGAGGCCATAGTGTTAAGGTGTGTATGTGCAGAGGTATAGGGCAGTGTAGACCACAGGAACCAGCAGGATGGGACATCCCCCCTAAAGACATCTACCTGCAAAAAAAGGGAGAGGCTGCACCTTAGAAGCAAGTGGCCAGTGAACAGCGTGCGTTTGTCTGTGCATATGGAAGCAGGAGCAGGGGCTGGACATCCACAGATGCCAGGAAGGACAACAGGCCAAGGTCAAGAGAGAGGAAGGAGAGGCTACTGGGGAGGGGAGCTGTTGAGACCTCCTGTCCCCAGTTTTGCTGCTGCAAAAGCATAAGTCAGGTTAAGGTAGTTAGGACATGCACGCAGATGACATTCAAAAGGAAGATTTCTCCTCTCCTCAGCATTTAAGAGTCGATTAGACCATGGATTAAGACAGCCAATTTAGGCATGCCTTTCGTCGCACTTTAGCCTGCTCCATAATCACTGCAAGACAGAATTTGGCTTTAAACCCATCATTTTTCATCCCAGGGACAAAGCCTGCTTTCACCCAGCGTGCCAAGACATTCTATGAGATTAAAATTATGTCTCTTGCAAGATTGTCAAGATTCTGCCTTCAAGGGTTTCTTTCTAATTGTTTTCAGAGGCTGCCAGCCTTGCAGGGCATAGTGCTAACTTGAAAAGATGTGGGGTGGAAAAGTCTTTTTAAAATTATTTTTAAAATCAGATGAAGAGAAGAGGCAGTTTAATTCCATAGAGAAGATCACTTCTTCCTGCCAAGCAGCAGTGGGAGCACAGGCCTCGGAGTTCACGGTTCAAGAGTGCAATCATTTGACATGCAGTTGTTGCCAGGAGGGAAAAGGAGGGGAGGCCAACCTAGGCATAGACTCTGCGACTCTGACCTTCCAAGAGAAAATCCCAATTTGCACAGCTATCCTTCAAGGATCTAGTTCCACATTCATTGCATCCACCTTCACCTGGGCAACCAGAAGATAACAATAACAAAGGTATCAAGGTTGAAGAGTTCAGACTTAAGCATATAAGGTCGAGGAATGAAACAGGGGGCTATTCCCCACCAACAACCCAAAAAGCCCTCATCATGAATGGCACTTGAGTTTTGGAAGAAGCTTCAAGACTTTCATTTTTCAGTCTCAATATTTAATTAGTCTCAGTATTTCAGTCTCAGTATTTAATTAGGACACTGAAAAATGCAGAGAAGCAAAACAACAACAAGAACAAAACACAAACAAACCCCACCCTGGGATTAGTGTGATGCCTGGCACTGAAAAAGCCACCAAATGACAGACCGTACTGTGGTAATTCATGTTTGTGACATTACAGTGATTGGCTTTCAATGCTCTCACCAAGAAATTACCACTAGTCAAACAAAGCGCTCTGAGGAGAAAGATAGACAGGAACATTCAAGGTTCTCGATTATTTATCAGTTGGCTGAAACATTTGGAGACCAAAGACAGCATTGTATATTCTGCCTAACGAATCACCTCACAGCAAACGATTTTACATTCCCATACAATGAAGTTTCCACTAAAGGCTGGAGGGAAAAGGATGTGCAAACAGCTTGACTTAGCCAAGGTAGCAATAAGATAGCATGAAGAGGCCAATAAACTGTTGACTTCAGCCAAGCCTCACGCTACACAGAGAGATTTCAGGAACACAGGCAGTGAACTCGGATCCCCAGAAGCCACACCAAGGATTCTGTGTTAGAGGGAAGCTATCAGGCTAAAGGCATTTCCAACTTCAGTGCTATCATCTTCAATTAAAATTAAGGATATTTAAGCCACCCAGATTTATTCTTCTCCCCTTGTCCTGTACTTTTTTCAGGACGCCCCATGCAGCCATCTAAGCAGCTTAAGGACTTTGCCCTCCAGGAGCTCACACTTTGGCTCTCCCATGCTGTACAAATGTTATACCATGAAAATGCCAAGCTGGAGAAGAGCTGAACAGAACTTTGTCTTGGATGACATTTTAAACCATTCAGGAAATGCTGATAGCAACTAGATTTTTCCAGTAGTCTCTTAAATGAAAAAAATAAATAACTGTTTCTGCCACAAATGGCTTGGTACATCCATTAGTGGATAATAACCCCAAAGTGTAAGGATGAACTCATAAGTACGGTGTGATGGGAAACACCAGGTTGGTAGCAAGAGAGCCACAGGAGACAAAGTTCTCAACTAATGTTTCTAAGAAACCATCCCAAAAGCCTTGTAAACTGTTACAATTCTTATTTTTAACTCCGTCATACTTAAATTTGCCTTGCATCACGAATTCATCACTGAAGAGCACTGTAGACTTGGTGATGGGTTTTTACAAAGCTATTCTCAAAAACTTTTCATACAAGGTGAAAAAGAAACCTAACAAAAAACCATGAGGCCCTGCTTGTGACAGCACCCTTCTTGCTGACGCAAACGAGCACAGTCTCTCAGATGGGGTTTGGTCTGTTCTTCACGACAACGTACGCAATAATTTCTGCATGAGCCCTGGGAGATAAGGACCCCCGCAGTTCCACATTGCCACCATGCTGGACTGCACGTGAGTGATAATTTAGCACCAGCATTTTGGGATAGGAAATTACTGCGCATTTTACTCTCTTGTAACCTCCTCTTCATCTTAAACTGTCTTTCATATGATAATTTGAAATATTTTCCCTAGACTTTCTGTCTTTAATAAAAGTTCGACAAAGCCTGAATCAACCTGTAAGTTTGGTAAATGTTTTGCTACCAATGCATTTTTAAATAAACGTGGTCTTCGGAGATCCCAGTGCGGTGTGTTAAAGCAGGATATGCTGCCGTAATTCTCTACATTTCTACCCAAATATCTCCCTACGTCTGTGATGTTGCTGCGTCACCTAACGTTAGCATGTGCGATTTAGAGGCAAGAAATGGAGAGAGAAGGAACGCACTGAAATAACTTGCCCGTAGCGATGTGCAGAGAGAGACGGTGCGAGGGCTGGGAATCAGAGCTCAATTGATTTCTGGTATCCAACCCCTTGCATAATTCACTAGGTCACAGTGGCAAGATTTAAATATGGGACTAATTGAATGTTCATATAGGAACTGCTGCTCTTTCGGTCCAGCTTGATGCAAAGTTGGAGAGGGAGAAGGGTACAGAGGAGAAATTGAGGTCTTTGCAGGAAAATCTGGGGCAGGGGAAAAAGCTGCTCTGTCCCACTCCCGTTATCTCAGTGGCAGGTTAATTCTGGATGACAATTTAAATGTCAGACACGTTCAATCTATTTCACCAGGGGAAATAAACCATCTCCTCAAATCCCCGGTGACACCGGCGAGAACAGAAAGCACCTGGGCCTCCGGTGGGTTGCTATGAAGGAGCAGGCCGAGCTCCCCGAGAGCCGCAGAACTGCCGTCCACAGCGGGTCCATCTCCAGAGACGTGGGACCAGGCACCCAGGGGTCACTTGCTTCTTATAAGCAGGGACACATGAGATGATAACAACTGTAAATGTTAGGGTGAATATCTCCACAGGAAAATCCTCTCAAACGTCTGAAAAATAAAACCAAGTGGGCCAGGGGAACTACAGCTTCCCCCTTTCCTGGGCTGCTCATCACATCCAGTGCAAGATTCCTCCTATTTATTGGGCAGATGGTTTTAGTTCTACTTGCTTTTGCCTTCGTCTGCCTCCTGAAGGGA
This sequence comes from Tetrax tetrax, assembly GCA_009806455.1. Taxonomy (NCBI): domain Eukaryota; kingdom Metazoa; phylum Chordata; class Aves; order Otidiformes; family Otididae; genus Tetrax; species Tetrax tetrax. Next base: position 78,063 of record WHYT01017064.1, on the reverse strand, counting down.
GTGCTGGTGCTGTTCCGCTTGCTGGGAAGAAGCTTTCTCCGAGCAGCGTGCCTTACGAGCAGCTTGTGGTAGGTAACACAGCTCCACTGAGCCACTTAGGTCTTGCTGCATGCGTTAAGCAGACACACTGCAAATGTTCCTGTTCCTCCCCACCAGCGAGCCAGAACCAGCCTTGGACCCCTGGGGATCTCCATCATTCTGCCGGCACAGGAGAGGACTTGCGTTGCTAACTACGCTGACCACGTGGCTTGTCCCTGGAGACGGATCCCAAAGCAGCTGCCCAGGTATCTTCCCTTACCTTGGCAGTATTGCAGCATATTCTTCCCAGGACTTTCTCCTGCAAGACAAGAAATGCTAGGAGCTTGGGGTAGCATGAAGCTTGAAATGTTTTATAATCTCCAAATCAGGCAAGTCTTCCTCAACCACATGGTATTCTCCAACCTCCGATTAATTTACATGGGACATCTGGTGTCCCCGGGACACTTGGAAGATGTTCTGCCAGGTACGTTTCCCACTGTAAGACCTGCCGCAACACCTGCTTTTCCTCCTGTGCCATAAATACCACACATTCTCCATCTGCTCCCCTCTTCAGGACCTCTGGGATCTGGGCTGTCTATCAGGAAATTCCAAAGGAGTGCGGTGGTGCAGAGGTGAACCATGTATGGAGGTCAAGTCAACGCAACACAGTCTGCTCCCCAGAGCTGGTTGCTACAGATTCCTAAAGGTTTCCTTTCCCGGTAGCTAATTTGTCATCCAGTCTTCCTAAAAGAGCATCTAGAGGAGCACTCACAAAAAAAACCCAAACCAAACCAAAACAAAACCAAAACCCTGTCTTTTTTTGGACTACCCCATGGATATATTACTTTTCAGAGTTCATTCGGAAGCAGGAGAAAACCACAGAAGTTCCCACCAGGTGAAGACTGCTCAGCTGCAAGTCTATGAGCCCTGTTCCAATTCTGCAATCCTCATTTAGAAGGCTTTATTGAGCTTGGCGATATTTAAGGTTAGGGTTAAAAATTAAAATCCTCTGAGTGCAACCCCCCATCCTCCAAAAAAACCCACCTCTAGTAATTCTGAGCAAAAGACAGACAAAAAACCCACTTTAAAAAAAAAAAGAAAAGAAAAGAAAAAAAAAAGAGGAGTTTTCAGTGTTTGCTCTTGTGGCCACAGAAATGATTTTTTTTTTTTTTTTCAACTCATCTAGACAAGTATATCCAACCAAATTATTTCAGGAAAACTTCTGACCAAAACCTGTTGTTTATAAAAATCACAAACTGTTTATAATGTATCGCCCAATGCTACCAGGAGAGACAGATGATCAGAAAGAAAGGGAATGTTTTTTGTCCTTTTTATATGTCACCACCCAGGGTGTTTTCACTGTTCTCAGACAGGCTGTACTGATTCCTGTGCTGGCAATGGGGCTGGAAACTCTGGACACACCAGTGGGGACATCCAGTTCTTCCAGATCCCTCATGCTCAGATGCTTTCTGAAGGTGGGATCTGTTTATGGGAACATAAATCCCTTGGCTGGGCTCTGAAATGACTTAAAATGGTTAAGCAGCTACTGACCAGAGTCATTACAAATCTTGCCAATCTTCACAGGGTCATTTGGAGAGGAGCAGATACAACTGGCCTTTGGGCTGTCACCGAAGCAATATTAATAATGGTGAAAAATAACTTAGGCTTTGCGCGACATCGCAAATCTACAGTGCCACGCCTGGAATTAGCTTTTCCACAGTGACAAATTCTAAACAACAAACATTCATAATACAAGCCTATTAACTATTGACTGTAAGAGATAATAAACCCATCGGCAATACGAGTAGGATAGGAAAAGCTTCCCGGTACAAATATTGTTAACTCTGTCTGTGCATTAAAATGGCAAGCTGAGCCAGCTCTCGTTAGCAAATACAATGAAACCTTTTACAGAGAGAGTTTTAGAGAAAGAGAAGATCCCAAAATGTAACACGGGGCATTGTTGGGACAATGCGTAAAGGTCAGACGCTCACAACCCACTTGATGGAAATGTTGAGAGGATTGTTCCCAGAACAAGCCAAAGAAGAAAGAACAAATGCCTACACTCGAACACAGGACTGGAACAACATGTGGGCAAGCGCAGCAGCGAAAAGTGGTGAATAAGTGCTGTCGGCCACGCTCACCTAGAGCAATGAATGCTGTAGAGGGTCTAGAGACACAGCTGGACAATGCACCGACGGCTGCAGCTTGCATCGAAACATTGATCAGGGTTAAAGGTCCTCACACGCGCCATCGCCTCTCACACAGAAACACCGTGTGCTTTCATGCGTGGTTGCTTCAAACGCCGTTGTCTACAAGTGGTTTCACAGCTCTGGAAGAGGAGGTAAATGAGGCCAGCAAGTATCATGCAAAATGTTTCAGATAAATGCTAGTTGAGCCATACATCCATCTTCTGTTTAGAAATATTTACAGCTGTAATAGGTAAAGAAATAGACATTTTTTCTAATATCTCATACATAAGGCTTTCAAGTATTACTCCACCAGCCAGAAGTCATCTTCTACCCAGGTTCACAACCCTATCCTAAAAATACAATTATTTTTTTTTTATACTGTTTTCCTCTCAAAATCAAGTTTTGACTCGGCTCCTCGTGGCCAAATGCCCACTCTACGGCTAGGCCCTCCAAGACATTCAGACCCAGACACCCAGGTGTTTGAGTACTCAACGTAACATGCAGTAAAGACTGGCATCTGTAACACAACCAAATATCACGAGACAACAGGGTGAACTATTCCTTAAAAATTGGTCTATAATGTAGAGAAAGGAAATCTAATCTACCACGAGCAAGCATTGCTGGACATAGCCTGTAGCTACCTAACAAAATTTAGAGTTTCTGAGGAAAAAAAATAAGTTTTAATGGCATCCCAAATCAAGGGACAGTTTGATCCCAGGAGTAAATAATTTATCAATAAATTAGCATTGGCCTCGGTGCTGGGAATTACAACTTCGTGCAATTCACCTTCTGTAGACAGACATGCGGTCAACACAAGAGTACTGGGAATTTTTAAAGGGCAAATTTTTCAAAGCATAAGAGAATTGTTGGCATACCTAACTGGGAACATTACCTTTAGAGTGGGAGATACATAAACAGTAAATTTTTCAAGGTCTTCCACCTCACAGCAAAAAAAGAAAAACCTCCCAGCAGACACGTTAAAAGTTATGCTCTGCAAAAAGTCCATCTGGTTAAAAGGAACAAATACTTCAATGAAGAAAAAATGTAAAAAGCAGAGTAGGAAGTGGCAAAGAGTTTCAATTGGGTTGAAAATACAGACAAGTAATAATGGAGGCTACAGAATTCAATGAAAACTTTATAAACTCCACAAATTAAGCATAATAAAGAAGGCAACTTGCAACACAGAAATCCCAAGTGTCCAGTACAGCTTTATTGTTAGATGCTAATGTTAAAATTGTACACACTGATATAAAAAGGCAACTTTATGTAATCGCGTTAGTGGGAGATACGAATCCATGGGGCTTTTTCCAGTCCCTGGGCTTTCCCCCAGGGACTAACTATTGGCTCAATATTATTTAATATTTTATCAATGTTCTGGTTGCTCATATAAAAATCTCTGTAGATCACAAATACATGGGATGGTAGCAAATGATCAGAACTCTGTTTAACAAAATAAAGTGGTTTGGGGGTTGTTTGGTGGTTTTTTTGGTGGGGTTTTGGGGTTGTTTTTTTTTTTTTTTTGGAAGGATCACAATACAAGCAAATCAACTCAAATACATCCAAATGTAAGGAAATCCTTCTGGAAAGCAAATGTCCAAGGTCATTTGGACATTTACATCTACACCGAAAGCAGCCCGGCAGTCTGCACAGAGCTGCTCCCGGTAAGCCCCGCACAGACACTCCCAAGGCACACTAAGAGTTTACTCTCTTCTAAAACATTTACACATGGGCACGAAAAGCACATGCATATCCTCAATTTTGCAAACCACAGAACTAATAAACTCACCAACTCCACAGCAAAAAGACACCACTTTTCTATTCTTTCTCTTTAAAGTAGGAATAAGTCACCATACACTCACCTGCACGTGGGGAGCAGCTCTAAGTTAGTGGTAAATCTGCTCTCTATTTTGGGAATCTATTCCTTGAGACAACATTTAAGCACTACAGTTGTAAGTTTTAAGACAAGTCCACTAGAAGTAGAGAACTGGAAGATGTCTAAGCTGCCTTGATACATTCTCATTTTACAGCCAAATAATAGATTTGTTCTTGTAAGTTTTCATTATCCATAAGAATCACACCAAATACTGCCAAGACAAAACTCATAGGCAAGGCAGGTCAATAATTTCTATATATGCACATATAGTGGGTACACACAGCCAGATCCTGCCTGTCTGCTGGCCAGTGATGACCTTTCACTGGGCGACCCAAGTCGCAAACGCAGATTGTACCTTGTTTGACAAACAGTCCGTGACTACGTTTAAATAACAACAACAAAAAAAATCCATTCTGTCTCAGAGGCCAGAAACTTCTTCAGCCTGTGTGTTCAGAGATGTTGCCAAGTATTTTTTTTTTCACTTTTTAAATTATTATTGTTATTTCTCTGAAAGAAACCTGAGTGAAGAAGTCTCACTTTCATAGGAGGTCTGGGTCCTCCATCCTCCAGAAGCCTTTGTTGGTGTCTTCGTCCTTGATTTCAATGCTCCTTTATATCTGAGACCTCTGAACCAAAGCTGTAAAGAATTTTCAGAGATATAATAAGTTCCTTGAAGTTGGTTAGAATTAATACAATTCATTTCCTTTCCGCTACATCTTTGCATTGTACTGCCACTTCAAACACAGAGCCCACTTAGCTTCTTCTGGAAGACTTCAGATGTCAAGGCTATGAGGTTTTTGAGCCTCTTGGAACAGTTACAAGAAAAATCTCATTTCAAATACATGCTTTTAAACAACATCTTTACAAAAAAAAAAAAAAAAACTCCCATGAAAAAATAATAAAAAAATGTTTTTCAGGGTGAATTAATAAACGTGTTGCAGAGCAACAGGTTCATCTGACTTGAAGAGAAAAAAATTTGGTATCATGAACAGAAACTCAGAGAGAACCAACACTTAGTTCAGTGCTTCTGAACACGCATTAAAGCATCATTCCTCATCTGCGTATGCAAAAAAATCCCACCCTGAATGAAATTATAGATTAAAGAAATGTAATTTAAAAGAAAAATGGAAATCAGACACAGGAAGAGTTGTTTGTACAGTGGATGAAATGCATTGCTAACAGGTATGAAGATCTCCCCCAAGTTTTTAATCTCAGGCACCAAACATGCAAAGACTGATGGGTTTTTCACTTTGCTTATGAAAAATTCTCTCACACATAAATATTCCACTTCTGCTGAGCTCAGTGGGCTCCTGCACTCCATATTTAGTCTTGGAGGTCTGGAAAGGAAAGCCATGGAAGGCTCTCCTCTCCAGGACAAAGAGAGAAAAGCCATGGGAGGCTTTCCTCTCCAGGACAGAAAGACATCTCCCGCCCCAAGTACAAGCTAAGAAGTAGGAAAGATTGGGGAGGTATCAGGCAAGAAGAATCGTCCAAATCTGCACCAACCTTTGCTGTGCATCTATCACTGGTGGTTTCTCAGTTGGTGTGGTAAGGAGAGCATGATGAGGGTGGGCAAAGCTCAGGGCACAACAGAGGACAATGGTTCCTGGGCTGCCTGTGACCAAGCTTACACTGAAGAGAGCTTCACAAGTGGAGGGTGGGCTGGCAGCAGAAGAGGCTGAGAACAAAAACGTGGCAATGAAAGACTAGGCAGGGTTGCAGAGAGACTAAACTGCTGAGAGGGGCAGGGAGCAGATATCCCATGGCGACGGCTCTCTCTGTGGGTGAGAGGGGGCTGCTCAGAGCTTGCAATAACCCAGAAAAACACGGCTGGGTTGACTTAAGTCCTGGAGGAAAAGACCTGCACAGGAAAAGACTTAATAGGCAAGGGCAGAGAGCGCTTAAATATTTAAGAATGCTCCTCATCGCTTTGAATTCTAATTAAGATAATTAAGTATTCTAGCTGACATTCTAATAAACCTTTTTGAATTCAAAAAGCCATTCTCATTTTCTTTTGTAAGCTCGCTGCAGTGAGAGGCTCGAGTACACCTACCTCAGAGCCCCACCAGCATCCTCCAGGTCTAATTCAGGTCCTAGTTGGTAGAGAAACAAAGCAGTTAGTGACCCAAAAATCAAAGCCTGAAGCCCAAAAATAAGCCTGAAAGGTTAGATGAGACTTACCACAAAATGATTGGATCAAAATCCTTGAGAAATTCTGTTCAGCAGAACAAAGATACATTAGGAATTGAATGTTGCAAAACATGGAAGACACCTTACATCCTGTTGTGCTGCCAAGTATTTATTATTTTTTCCCAGCGGGGAAAAAAAAAAAAAAAGCAAAGAGAGAACTTCTCCCGGAGAGTTCCCATTATTAACACTTGGAGTTAAAAATAAAAAGGCTGCAGGTTTTTCTTACACACAACACTAGAAAAGAAGCATCACGCAGAAGATGCAGGCTAGGAAGGTTGTATAAAGTGGCTCAGCTATGGGCTAACAGACTGAATATCTGCTAAATGCCAAGGATATAAAGATCAGATTTCTTCCTTGCCTTCATACATATTTTGGACATTGACTCCTCAAATTCAATGAAGAATAGCGGGTGCTAAGTCACTTGAAAAACTGGACACAAGCTGTTTGACCCGCTGCAGTCATTTGAAATAATTAGACCCAGCTCCCTGCCAGAGTACCATCACGGAGAGTGCTCTTCCAGTGCCACACAAACCTTGAGCGTTCGCTTTACAGCTGGGAACAACTCCAGCCCCACGGCAACTGACTGCTACCAGGTTGCCTAAAGAGAAAGAGAAAAGAGTTGCCAGGCAGGAGTTCAGGCAGTTCACCTTCCTTGTTCTGAATATAAAACCCTTAAAAATTACATACAGGAACCCAATGACCTTCACAGCTTGTGGCTTAGGCTCGTAGATAGAAACACAGTCTTGGTTTACCACGGGTGACATCTACTGAGGTGGACAACTTGTCAGCTAAGATTTTGCTGAACCCTCACCAGCAATGGGTGCAGGGAAGGACGGCTCCTTCTGCCTGTGGTACGCAGAGGATGACAGACCAAAGGTAACAAAAATATAAACAAGCCAGTTCAACGTCGTTAGTAGCTAACGAGTCTTTTCAAAGGTATAGCTAACTCTCCATCTTTGCATTGGTAGTTAAGTAATCCTTTGTTAATCCAATGTGATGATAATTAGAAGTCGTGGAAGTTTGGCTTCCCTCCTACAAGCCCCATTAGTCCAGCTGGAAAGGAAATTTGAGATTTTGGCTTGGGGTCATTCTAAATATCAGAACATGATTCACTTCTAAAAGGGGAGGCAGACAAGGGAGTCTATCCCTAGGGTTAATAATAAAGTAATTATGAAGGTTGCACGAAATGTTATTCTGGAACTCGAAGGCCTCTGTAAGAAACCACTTAAATCAACAGGGAAAACCACCACCTGCCCAACCCTATTGAGTATAACAAGAGCGTAATAATAAAAGCGATTGGCTTATGTGCCCAAAATCACAAGTTCTGAAAGCATTTCAGAGCCTTTCAGCCATAACATTTACAACGACAAATGCGTGCACAGCGCACCCCACCCGTTCACTGAAATCACGTTTTTTTTATAACGCCATTTAAAGAGCAAAACTATTTTCTTCCTTGCCCAAAGTTTTGCCATCAGAACTTTTCTCCACAGGGAACAAACAGAGCCGCACAATTTCCAGCAGGTTGACTCCACAGATATCTAAGCCAAGAAGAATTTATTATATTCCCCTCTCCATTAGTGTTTGGCGTAATTTGGACAGAGCAGGGAGGACCAGGAGAGGAAAATGTTGTGAAAAATCGAGTAAATCCTTGAGCTTTGCCACAAAACAAAGAAACAAAGAAACCCCCCACCTCTTCCAACCAGCACCCAGGAGGAGCCATGAACACTTAGAGGAGACAAGTGGCTGATTTCTTTCGCCGGGAGACCAGGCGCGCTCAACAGAAATGGAGCGCATCCGTAAAACAACTGCCGCGGGGAGGACGTACGCTGCCAGTCTAGCTGCAGCGCCGCACGGCAAAGAGAACACCTGAGGTTAATTCTACGTTTTCGCACGTTACATAGGGAAATTACAATTTACAGCATCGAAAAGGCTGAGGTATAGCTCTGCACAATGGATGAACTCCAGCAGCTACCAATGATTTTCCATAGCTGTGAGCGCACCAATTCTATGCCTGGGAGAAAATATTCTTCCTTTACTCAATATACGCGATTAAATTTTTACAACGAACGCTCTGCTCAGCCACCCAATAAAGGCCGACTTGCTCCTTTGTGCTGGCCAGCATGAAGACCTCAAGCCATGGGTGGAACCAGTCACTCAAGCAAAAGGGAGGGAAAAAGCTCAGCAAGCCACTTATCATCCCAGTCCTTCCAATTAACTAGATAATATATAACATAAGCACCTATGTCACTTTTCATTATGTAGGTGCTGCACACTGTAAAGCCCGGCACAACCACCACACAGGCCTTCCTAAAATGGTTGTGATTGGCTTTTCTACTCACACGTAACATTTTCTCACTTGTAGTCTCCAAATCACGTACCTTTATCCTCTTTCAGTGATTTTTCCAAAGCAAACTGACAGTGCTGCAACTTGAGGACAGACTTCAAGGTGGATTGGAGAACGCAATGAATTGATACAGAGCAGGTAGCCCGTGACAAGGTGACATAAGAATTGGAAAGGAAACTCATTCATTGGAGTAGCAAACAGGTGGACATCTCTACTGGAACTGAACTAACTGTGAAGGAAACAATCTGACACCGTAAAACCTGGGGAACAGAAGGGGACAAAGCTGTGAAGGACATCAAGAGTTACGGACACAAAGTCTGAAGAAATTAAGGAAGTCTGATGCCCAGAGCCTTAGTTGACATCAAATAAAGATCTAAACAGTCACTTTTTCTTTGTCAAGTGAAAGGTTGCCTGGCGAGTTGCCTCGAAGGAAGACTGAGGCCAAGAGGACTGCCTTAAAAGCACTTTAAAAAAATACAATGATACAGAGTTTGTTCTAGGTTAGCTTTACAGAGCACATGTCTAGTAAACTGAAACCTGCTGACTTGCAGAATGGACCCAACTCCTCTTTTTCTGAGGACACAGGTTCTCGGTGATGCGCTTCAGCCAGGGTACTGCTCGCCTTTCGGAGGAAAGCCCGAGGGTTGCTAGAAACAGGCTTTGTACTGAACTCCAACTCCATTCCCAAACATGAAGGCAGCTAAACATCACCACCTTTGAAAATGCAGCCCTTTTGCTTTTAAGTTTTGTGAGTTTTAGTATAAAAACACACATTACTCTTGGATTCAAGCAGAGTCTTCAACCAGCAAAGCTTCTCTATTTACCCGTATTGCAAAAACCCAGTTTTGATAGCCATCCAACCTACCTGACAGGAGTGCTGGAGATCACTTACTACGCTTTGGTGTCACTCTCAGTGACACCAAGCCCACCCTGTCAACTGACTGCCCTTTGGGGAGAAAATCTGGGAACAGGTAAGCTTAAGAAGAACGGGCACATTGGACAAAATCATCTAACAGAGCTCTTTGTTATCCAAACCGAGAGAGACCTGTATTTTCCTAAGGGGTAATACTGAAAATGGTCAGAGGGCTGGAGCACCTCTCCTGTGAGGACAGGCTGAGAGAGTTGGGGCTGTTCAGCCTGGGGGAGAGGAGGCTCCGGGGAGACCTGATAGTGGTCTTCCAGTACCTCAAGGGGGCCTACAAGAAAGACAGGGAGAGACTCTTTAGGAGGGTAATGGTTTTGAAATAGAGGGAGGTAGATTCAGACTAGATATTAGGAAAAAATTTTTTACACTGTGGGTGGTGGAACCCTGGCACAGGTTGGTTGCCCAGAGAGGTGGTTGATGCCCCATCTCTGGAAACATTCAAGGCCAGGCTGGATGGGGCTCTGAGCAACCTGATCTGGTTGGAGATGTCCCTCCTCCTTCCAGGGGGGTTGGACTGGATGGCCTTTGAAGGTCCCTTCCAACCCAAACCATTCTGTGATTCTATAAAAATGATTCTAGAAGATACTGTTGGACTTGCAACGCTCAAAGCAGATGGTGTGAGCCAGGAACCAGCTCTAGGCCTCCTAAGTAAGGAGAGGAGCACAGGGTTCAGTTCCCTGTCTCGTCTCATTTAGAGCAGAAAATCTGACCGAAGCGATGTATTATCAGGAAATGAGGGGTATTTACCTACCCAAAACAAGCACGTTGCAGCTGCATCTCACCTACTGCCAGTCTGAGCTGGCACGTTCCTGTGGCACGATACAGCGTTTTTAAAAAAAAAAAAAAAAAAAAAAAAAAAAA
>WHYT01017064.1:46776-67643 GCA_009806455.1 Tetrax tetrax | reverse complement strand
TTTTTTTTTTTTTTTTTTTTTTTTTTTTTTTTTAATTTGCACATTGTCTGGAGAGAGCAAAAGCTGAAGAGGCAAACAGTAACCTCTGATATTAACTGGTTTATCATGTTCCCAGCAAACAGCAGAAGCAGTGGCAAAAAGGCATCACAAAACCTGTGATAAACATGAGTTGGCACATTATCAGAGTAAGTACGGAGACAGAAGAACCAAGCACAGCTCACCTTGACAAGGCAGACGATAAAATCATCAGTAAAATAAACATACCAAGAAAAAAGGAAGAAAAAAAAAAAGCCAGAACAAGGTGTGTTCATTTTCAGATTATTCAGTGTGCTTTTGGATCTTCTAAAAGGATCATTGATTTCCTACTAACATATGAACTCCCAAAGCACAGAGAAAGGCAGGCAGTGTTAGCAGAGAGAAGCAAATCACTCAGGAGAGGCACCTACGCGTTCCTTGTTGCAGAAAGAAGTCTTCTTGGCACAAAGAAGCCAGAAAATGGTGTCTTTCCCCAGCTCACCAGATTTGGCAGCTGCTGAAAGGCTATCCTCAAATGACTGCAATTATATCTCCAATTTCAACTGCCGGCCTAGTCAGCTCCTCATTGCAACTCTGCCATCAAAAGCATTTGGATTGTCTTAATATTCCCCAAAAGAGAAAAAAAAAAAACCAAACCCTGCGGTAAGCTACGCAGTAGCTTCATGCCATCTAAAGAGGAGCCTACACGATACTTGGTTAAGTAACTGTTAAACTGTAACTATGCTACATTTACAGAGCTTTGCAAAAACGCAGTGCTTACAGGACTACAAAAAAAGATTATATTTTCCCCTCACTGAAGTATTGAAAGCAGAATGTACTCTGCTGGAAATGAAACGGTGGGCGTTTGATGGCATATTTTAAATAGTATTCCTCTTTGTGCATGCAGTGTAATGCCACCCAAGGGGGAGATTTTGAAAAAAGTCTGTAATTTGCAAGTCCATTTCAAAGTCATATTAAGGATGATGTGAAATTCAGGATTGGATTCTTGAGAGAAATCTCCCTGGAAAATGTGTATGTACCTCCGGGAAGCTTTGGATTTGCTTCTCCACACGGGAAGGTTGTTCTGTCTTTTGACATTTCAATGTTGTTTACCCTTTGCATCTAATTTTGGAAGCAGTGAGTGGTTATTACAAGGGTGTATCTTTGACTAACACCACAATATTTCTCTTCCGCAACCTCTAAGATTTCTAGAAATCCCTCACTATTTGCCTTGAAGCTTTTATTGGGAGTGAGGATGCAGCAGTTACTTTACAATAAGGGATCAATCCTGCTGTCAGGTGTCATGAAGGTAATTGACATTTACTTGTGTGAAGCACCTTCCTTCCTGGCCCTGGGAAAACCAGGATTGCCCACATTGGCCTGATCACTCTCAAACAACTGCAGACAATATCACGCTTTAAGGCCTTGGGTAGTCATCAGCAGGGATTAGGAGGGACTACTCTCCTAACAGACTTCTGGCTAAATGGGTTTTCTCTTTCCTCTGTGTCACCTTCCCTGAAGTGTTACAGACAGGCCACAGCTGGATCTGGGAAGAAGAGGAGGGTAAGATCATTTTCCTGAGGTCAGATTCTCTACCTTACATGTCCAAGTGGGTGGATGCTTAGATTCAAATCCATCACCAAATTTCATGTCAGAAAAGAATCGTCCCCTGGGTCAGATGAAGAAGGAGCAGGGATGGCTTCTGTCTTCGCTTGTAGTGCATAACATGGCTTGATCACAGAGAGAAGCAACTTGATCATGTAATCAGATCCCACTCATCAAAAAGGTTAGGAGCACCAGTGATCCCGTGATCCTTCCTGTCTTTTTCCACAGCCACAACAATTTGTACTGCAGAAGACTTCAGTCCAACACTGAAGTCTTCAGATTTCATCTAACATGGCATCAGAGTGAAAGGAAAAGACGACCACAGCATATACTCAAGTTAGTTCCTCTTAACCTCTAATCAGTTTAATTTCACTTAATTTTTGCCATACAGAAGTTAGACATCTATCCTTCCGTAGTCTTCTGTGTTGTTCTGCGTTAGTGGAGAGTGTGGCATTAATCACTCTCCAAACCCCCACTGTGAACTTCTCTCGGCACCCGCAAGGAGAGCCACGACAACTCACTTGGGCAAACCCCCTACAGATCCTACTGCTCACGGCAGGCAAATTTTGGAAAGCCACGGGAAGAAAAGGCCTCAGGTCTTTTAAGTTGATACTTATTGCTTGACTGTTTTCAGATCAAAGAAAACAGTGACAGAAAAGCTCATATGAGATATCTAATCCATTGGGCTGAGATGATTCCCTCCACCAGCAAGATACCAGCACAGCTGCATCTCACTTTACTCTGCATCGAGGGTTTTTTTTGTTACTGGTATGAATGACAGATTTGAATCTGGGAGTACGTTTAGTTTGATTTGTCCAGATAAATGAAGATAAAAATGTATTTCACACTAAAAACAGATGACACAAGGTCTTTGTAAAAACAAACAAACAAACAAAAACCCCAAAAAACAAAACCAACCCAAACAACTCTATACCATCCTCTAAACATGTGACAGGCACACAGCGGCCGCAGTCAGATTATTATTTTGCACTTTGATCAATTCAACTTTGCAAGTCTCTCGTGCCAATAACTCTCCTCTTTTGACCTGGTATCGGGTGAGATTATTAGAACAAACCCAGAAAATTACAATCACAGTTTATACTCCCAGCTTTCCCAAATGCTAAGTTAAGGTTTAGCGGTGTAGTAAACTCTAATCAATAATCTTGCTGCTTCTGTAATAATGCAAGAGCACGATACAGATTGCATCCATATCGCCTGCTCCAAAAATAAACACGTACAAATTAAATCGGACGTACAAATATACATACACACGATTCACGTACGAAAAGCAATTAGCGCTGAGAAGAGCAAAAGTGGAGTTTTGAGCTAATCAAATAATTAAGAACAAAGACAAAACAACATAAGCTTAATTATTATTATTTTACCATGTTAAAAATACAGTCACATCAAAATAGGATACACAGTTATAAAACTGTTGCAGATGACATAAGAAAATAGTGTGTATATATTTTATATATAAAAATCTACAGTATTTACTAATGTTGATACATATTTTGGAGCCTCGCGTTGCTTGCACAAGTAAATTGTACAGCTTTGTTATGAATTACAGAACCATCGTTAAACACTGAGATTATTACATGTAGCCACAATATTATATACATACATTTCTAAGCTGCTGTAAGCAATCAGAACTAAGGTAAGCCGAAGTCATATTTATCTTCACAATTTTAGTTTACTTTCAGTGTAGTGCTTTGCTACTGTTACTTCGCTGCAGTTCGCAAGTTTTAAAATATAAAATTGCCAGTTCATTAAAAATTACATCAGACACATTATATACACACAAAAGTTTTTGCAATATACTAAGTAAATGTTACTTCCATTTGTAAAAATTGTTTTACTTCTGTACCTTAAAACTTACAGAGCCAACCTGCAGCAATTATAGGCACTAAAGCTCATTCTTTAAAGGAAAAAAAAAAATAAAATAAAATTTCTACATTTTCAGCTAACAAATCTTGCAAAACAAAAGCTAACAAGACAACCTTCCAAAACTGGTGTTGATACCAACGTCTGGTACTTCAGTATCAGAAAAACCTCTCTGCGAAGCGCTCCAAGGACCTCTTCTGGCGAGATCCTCACCCGCCCCGACTCCCACCGCTTCAGAGCTCAGCGCGTCCAGCACCTACCCCGCAGCTCACAGGACTGCATCCTACACGTGCCACTTCACCAGTCTTTTTCACCCCCGATTCACAGTCAAGGAAAGGGGAAAAAATAAAAAAAAAAAAGTAGAAAAAGCTGCAAACACTAATTAAAAATACATTACCAAGAGCCTAAGCTTCCTATTAACAGTCAGGATCATTTTTGTGTAAAACACCGCAGCAGCCTGACAGCACAGCAGCTCATGCCCAACCACAGACATGGACCCACCAAGTCTTTGGGGTAAAAAAAAAAAAAGGGCAAAACAAAATGGAATTGACATGACAAAGCTTAAGAGAAGGGACACTGCATACTCACACAGGTCAGGGAACATCAAGTCTGGACCAAATCTCAGACTCCTGTGCGTACTTCACAAGAGCGTCGGGGAGCTGGTCGTTCTCCGATACCTGTGAGATTTGGCCCCGCAACCAATTTGTTGAGTTGGACAGGACAGCACGGCAAAAAGCGAAGGGTGCAGCACCATTTCTGTATCTGGCATTACTCTCCTGTGCTCCAATATTTTGCATATAAGACAACATTCTGAAGGTAGATTTGGGTAAGAAGGGGAGAATTCGCCACTTTCGATGCACTTAAAAAAACTAAACACTGCCCTGAATTTTAAGCACCATTTCTTAGCCAGATTAGGAGACATTTTTGGCTTTCTGCTTTGCCTCCCTGCTCCTTCTTGCTGAGGAAAAATGACAAACAGTAGTCAAAGGAGAGGAAATTAACTCCCACATAAGATTAAATTAATAATCCCAAAGTATCTCTCCTGCCCAGAACAGATACTGGGATGCTGAGGCAGCTGTATAAAAACAACAGAAATTCCCATTCAAAACGAATGGCTTCTCAAATAAATTACAAAGAAAAATTAATATGAAATTAAAGTACTTCACAAGCTTTGCCCAAAGTTAAATGCATTTCCATTTAAACTCTTTAGCTATCTTCCATATGCATTTGTGTATTATAAGCGCACACTCACACGCGTGCGCACACACATCTGTACAGTGCATTAACAATGTCAGTCAACAGAAAATTTGTAAATGCGTTACGGGTTTTCGGCAGAAAGATGGTAACACACTGTTTAACGTAAGGAACAACGACAGCGTTAATCATGTTGTGTGTAAGATCTTATTGCTACGTCTATGTGCATCAGACCACGTCCAACAGCTTCAACGCAAGTCTAAGAACTCAACCAGCCTTCAGCGAAAGCCTGAAACACCTCTGAAACCGCGTTGTTATTTCTGAGAGTCACACAAATATCGGCATTTCGGAGAGCTGAGGTGGACTACTGCTAACACAGTAATGTTAACTGGTTTGGGTCGTTGCCGTTTTACTACGTACAGACAGATCCTCAGAGAAGCACAGATTCATGGACAGACAATCCATCATTTCTACTTCGATAGTGTTGGGCTTGAGCTGACGGGCTTGAATATTGGTATTGTGGCGGTGAACCATGCTCTTCAAAGGTTGGTGAAGTCCTGTATCTTACTGGGCTGTCCACAGAAACAGCAGGAAGACTATGGTCTTGAAAAGGTGTTGACTGAAAATGCTGGTATTGCTGGAAATTATCAAAGTGGCCTTTGTTAACGTCTTGGCTCCACGGCTGCCTGTAGGGTTCATGTCTGTAAATAAACGCTGCATCCGGCCACTTTCTGTCTTCTGGTAAATAATCCACTGGAGGGATTATGAATTTGACACCTGGGGGGGATCTGGAGTTGCTGGTAAAAGCATCGACAGGGGCTACTTCAATCTGACCAGGGGCTGGTGAAAGAGGATTTTGGCGACCGGCAGGACAGGAATTCATTTGCAGTTTATCTGGAGAATAATCTACTGAAACAAAAGAACCATACGGCCTGCCAGAAGGGCTGGTTCGATTCCCATGATAATGTGGAGGTACAGAACTGGTATTGCCCATACTAGAAACATGCTTTGGAGAATTTCCGTGGTAAATTGGCGGATTACTATAACATGGCAGTGGCTGTTTTACATTCAGTCCATGAGGTGGCCCATCAGATTGTGATGAATATTTTGGAGATCTGGGTTGTGAAGCGAAGGCGTAATTATTGGGTATTTTTAACGGAGCGGGTATTTTTTCCATTTGCTTTCTTGGACTATTAGAATATGTTACGTGCCTAGGACTCTGTGGATGAGCTCTCTCAAGCACCTCTTCAACAAGATTCTCATTCTCATTCTCAACTTCTGGCACATTGTCATACTGAGACGCATTAGACCCTCGCTTACCCTCATCAGCATCCAAAACCCTCATCTTTTGCTTTACAGTGAAAGGCTGCGATTCTCCAGGACTTGGTGGTGGACCTGAAACTGAATGGTTTATTGGCCTTCCTTTCACCTCTGCAGTAAGTTTCTTTGTCTTTTCAATTATTTTTGTATCAGATGGTTTATTCCACTTAGGTACAAATTCCCTTCTTGTATTTGAAGTAGCATTAGAATTTTGATTAGCAGCTGCATTATTATACTGTCTCGAGCTGTCTTGCTCTGTTGGCTGAGGCTTTCTTCTGGTATCAGCTTCGTTCTTAGGCATACTACTCTGCGTATCTATCGGTCGAGTCTTCTGCTGTTTTAAGGAGGGTTTCTTTTCCAGTGAATTAATTCTGTTTCGGTTATTTGGTGAACTTTCCGTTTCTTCTCCTGGGGATGGTCTCCTCTCTGTCCTTCTTGTTTGTGTACCAGTGCTGTTCTGTCCATTAAGCACTGGAGTAGAGTTAAGCTTTGCAGGCTGAGGTCCTGATGGAATCTGCCCCAATGGCTTCTTTGGAAATTCATCTTCTTTACCTAAAACAAGAACAGTAATAACATAAATTCACCTTTGTACAGAAGTAGTCCTTAATCTGTGGGTCACGCAAGCAAAAATAGCTATGAACACTATTACCTGGGCCTCTCTCTAGGTTCTACTAAACACCTCAAAGGTTTTTCTGCATGCTGACATTAAAAAAAGATTTTGCTTAGGCTCTCACCTCAACCAGTTAGTCTAGTCATCCTTTCTACAGCCAATGCAACCCTGCCAAGCTTTTGCTCATTCATGACACTGCTGCAAAAAATCATCTTCCTAGATGACATTTTGCTTACAGTACCAACCCTGTATGCAACACTCCTCACACTGTCCCTGTCACACTAATAAACTACTTTCTCCTCTTCAAAAATCCTTTCCAGTATCACTCTCCCAATCTATTGTCTTCCTTCAATCTATTGTCTTCCTTCATTCATCTTTTAACGTTCACCTCTGGTAAACTATACTATCAGCTCCTCACTCATATGCATAAGCTTCCTACTAGACATCTTTGAACTTTCTTTCACTTCCTTTTTTTTGGGTGGAGCTCCTCGTTACATCTGCACAGTTAAGTCCTTGTTTCCTCTCAACTCCTGCCTAGAAATTTAATCCTCAGTATTAAAAAGTTACAGTATGACTAAAAGACTCTATGTAGAACCATATTTTTTTCCAGTTCAGTCTTCTATCAGTTATAGAACAACTGAAGCAACGTCATGATTTCAACTGAGTGTTCAATGGACAAGTTCTGCTGAACACAAGAACATTATTTACAGAAATAGGATATGAATGGCAAGTTCTCCCAGACTGCTGCTCACATCACAACAGCCAGTGGTAAACATCAGTTACGTGGGGACCCAGAACAACCCACATACAGCAAGAATAAAGAAGTGTTTCAATGCTTGATGCTGGAATTTACATCAAATTTTCCACTGCAGCCTCTCTCCTTAGCAGACAACAGCCTTCATATTCTCAAAGTCTTTTATCACATCCACTTGCATATAACTTGCATAAGGTCACATACTTCTCATTAAATTTATTAATCTAAATTTAATTTATTTTATGCTCAGTACTTCTCAAAAAATAAACAAACTTTTCAAGTCAGCATAACCATACAAATCCTACTCTGTGTCTATTTATTTAGCAAAAACTCTGTTGTAAAGAGAAAAAAAGAAACAGCTACTCTTGCTTAAATGTTATGCAAAATAAATGATACAAAATGGCTGTCAGTAAAATAATTTTGTTTCATTCCTGCTTCTTCCTAAGAGAACTGTAGAATCTTTCTCCATCATCAAGGATCATGCAGCTAGCACCTCAGCCTTTCCAGCCATTTGTAATTAAAATTCCTTTTATGTGTCTTTTATATAGGTTCACAGGAGCAAGTACGCCCAAATGTCTGTCCCTGACACGAGTGCCGTGGTTAGCAGTGAGCTGTGTTCATTTTTACAGCCAACAGCACCAGCTCGATCCTTGAGGCTGGTTCACGATGGAGTTACGCAGAGGAAAGTCAGCAGCCAAGGTCAGTATTATTTATTGTAACAGCATCACAAACTACCACCGCGCAGCAGTTGCTATGTAAACAAAACAAAACTTGGTTTGTGCCAGCTAGGCCATAGCAGGAGGGCAGCAGAGGAGAATACAATGGCACCACGTGTCATGACAAGATAACTATGTAAAAAGTACTTAAAAAAAAAACCTGTCTGGTTTGGCAAACAATTGAACCAGCCTTTTCTTGATTTTCAAAGTCTTCATACGAGGCCAAAGGTCACAAGGAAACCTCCCCTTTCCTTTAGAAATGCACAACTTCAGAAACCTCAGTTCACATACGATTAACACAGCATACCCAGGCTTTCTGTAGAAAAATCCTCCACTCTTACGTTCCCCTAGTTTTCCTCTGCTTAATTCTGATCTCACAATTATTTAGATACACAAACCTATGCCCTTACACTGAAGGTACTCATTGTCCACCTCGCTGCGCCTTGCCAGAGGAAGTTACTCGTGCTGAGTCCTCTCCTCAACTGCTGTCCCCAAATGGGAGACCCCACGTTAACTCATCGTACAGGATTACGCACCTGGCCACACCGCACTCTGTGACGGAGAATACCTGCACAAAGAGGTGCTAGACAGTCCAGCAGGTTACACGGCGGTGTAGGGCCTCTGTGTTAGGCTCCCAAGAGCAGCTCTTGGAATTACAAGTCCCATGGTTTCTTGTCTTTTGCTATCCCCACTGTTCACAAACCAGGCTAAGATCTGGAGTGTGGATTTGTAGACCTGCACTCCCCAGCAGCACACCATTGGAAGAACAGATGTGGAGACAGAGGAATGAGTTGCATGGATGCTTTAACAGCTCTGCAATATACTATCTGTATATCCAGTCCCTTCAAAATTGTTTTTTATTCTTTATGAACCGGAGTTCTCTTTCTGAACTTGCTTCAGTTTGGCAAAAGGCATTTGTACCATTTACTTCCACTTGCATCCTCAAACAGTGTCAGGCAAAGCTGAAGGTCTTGCCTTCTAAATAAAAGTCAATTTTGCCCATAATAAATATTCCTGAATCTAGAACTATATATTTACAGTGCTTCCAACCTTACCAAGTTTTAATATTAAAACAGCATGAAGTATGAATTAAGAAACAAAAGTACATACCAAAAAACTTGTCCTCAAAGACTAGTTCTGTACGATTTAATGTGCTGCTAATCCACTTATAATCTCCAGGTGATCCACAGTGGTTATGGGATAGCATAAGAAAATGGCTCCTCAACATCGCTACATTATTTAATTTCTGTCCTTGTACGCAATAACTGTTTTAGAAAAATGACTTATTTTCTTCTATGCCTGAAATTCAAGCTACGTGTACAAAAAACTGAAGACAAGTTCCTCTATAGTAGCTGCAATGCTTCCTTTGGTTGTACCAAGATGTTAAAAGCATGAACTGATCTCCTCTTTTCCAGCTTTTACTCTAAGAAATGCATACAGAGCAATACAAGATTCTTTGAAATACACTTGTTTGTACAATAAAGGTGCATTTGGTGTGAGTTTTTTGGGGGGTTTTGTTTATTTGGTTTTTTTGTTTGGTTTTTTTTTTAATTTCACACACTTAAGGTTTCTTAATTCCTATTAAGCTCTAATACTCAAGTGAGAATACTGCAGACATTTTTAGTGAATCCTATCTAGGCTGCTTTGGAGATTATTTTCTATCATCTTTCCTTCACATTTTGGGCTAAAAGAACACACTACAACTAGCCATATGTGGGCTGCACTGTTTAGATGATGTATCCTATAACATGGATTACAGCTGTACAGTATCAGAAGTGTTAGCATGTCTGTTGTGAAACTGTTAAAACTTGACATTAATTCATGTACTGAGTAAAAAGCAAAGCATTCCAAGACATCTGCATGTGAAACTAAGAAAGGCCACATCGCTAGAGGTACTCAATTCAGTAATCAAAGCTACGATGCACCGGCCTTGTTCTGCTTCAAAAAGGCCTGAGCTCTCATCACCTCATGATGTAAAAAGCACTGGAAGGAAAGGAGTTGTATAAAAAACTATGATACTGCAGCACAAGACCAAACTGGTCACCTTCTAATGGAAAACCGATTTGTTTCCAACAAACAGGTATTTCGTTCTAATCTAAGTACAGAGATCATACATACATATACATACACACACACACAGAGCTGGCACTTCCAGTGGAACTACCAAGTACTTCAAAACCAAGCAAAAATTCCTGAAGTTCAAAAAAGTCCACAAAATTAAACAAGTGGATGATAACCAGATCTATCACCATGCACATTACCAGAATGAGACATTCCTCAAACACACAAAAGAGCATGCAAACTACGTCCGTGAACGCTTTAAGCGGAACACTACCAGTGAGAACAGCAAGAAAATGATGCTGCTGCATGCTGGAAAGAAAAAAAAGGAAAATAGTTCATAAAAGCAAAAAGCTGAGGAATAGAAACCACAATGCAAAAGCAAGCAAAAGAAACCAAGTGACAAGAAACATCTCTACTGTTAAGAGGTACACAACTAGCCTGCCAGAGAAGCATGCCAAAGCACCAACTCTTACAAGCTGCATATCTTATCTATCAGTTTTCCACTCCAAACCTGCCTAAAGCCTCACACGCGGTTCTCAACCATCGCCTTCCCTACTTCAACTAAACTCACTCTTCAAACGCCTCCGATCCGAGCACGCGGAAATTTTACTTGGATGTTCTCAAGGACATTTAATCGCGTGTCTGTCCGTGCTGCTGATCCAAAGTCTGAGTTAATTCACTTTCTGGACATACCTGTCTGACTGAGGAATGGGGAAACGTTTGAATTCCACACAAAGTATTTCTGGGACAAGTGCTTTTCTATACAATCTATGATGTTTACACACAAGGTTTTAAAGCATTTTAAAACTAGAAAATAAGACAAAGCTGTGCTGTGCAGTTCAGCTGAGATTGTTTTGGCAGTGATCACTACGATCCTCAAATGTGCCTTTGTTTTCTGAAGTGATCTGGGCAATTAGATTTCCCCCCCACTCCCCCCAGGTTGCCAGTATCTGCATGACATGCAGAACAGGGTGAATCTCATCCTTCTCTCTTCTCTCCCTTCAACTGAACACGTTCCTAGACAGAGTTTAGTTACTGGCTTTTCCCAAGGACACATAATAGCTAGCTTACATGAGAATTCAGAGTGAGACCATAGGATGTTTGGTTTTTTTCCTCTAAAATAAAGGTAGTGATTTAGTTTGCTTGTATGCAGTATAGCATAAAATAAGCAAACAACAAAGAAAATGGGGTGAAACGTCGGTGAGAACGGAGAGAAATGGAAGTAGAAGGAGACAATTTAAGCAAACCAAGAACAATCAGGTGCTTGTGTGCTGCTGGTAAACATATTACCTGACATGAAAAGAAGCAAAGCTAACATGAGCAGATGTGACTGTTCCCCAAAAGATAAGAAATCCAAGTCATATTAAAGTTTTAGGCTACTGACGTCTGCTCTAACAAGTCTTGGTCACCACCCAGTGGAAGTCGATCTCAACTGCAAGACTTTTACGTGTAATTGCTTCAGGAGGCACTAACAGCCTCCTGCATTGAATAGCAGACATATAATTGGAGTAAAGTGCTTTAAGTGCTCTCTCTGGTGAATAACAGCCTAGTCCTTAATTTCAGCACCAAAATACATGCACTTTGACTGTTCTAATACAGTTTTCAAGGACTGTAATGGTCATAAAAACAACTCTTAAAATGACATCTTGATATTTTGTGTTTATTTTCCATCAGTGATGTCCCACCTTACTTCTTCAGTTTACAAGTCCAAGACAGTTTTAAAGAAATTTCAGTGTCTGCACTAGAAGCTCAAGCTGCTGTCTGGAAGCCAACCTCCATTCCTCCTCCTCTATATGCCATCACAGCAAAGGTGTTGCTAAAATGAAATCTTGCCTGACAACTTGAAGGTAGAACAAAATACACTGTTTGCCTTTCTGATGCTATGTCACTTTTGTAGTGCTGACAGTAACGAGAATTTACTTTATAAAAATCTGCATTAAGATAAACAATAGAAATGTTAACAAATTTGGTCACCAACCAGAAGATAACAGGTGGCCAGCTGTATGTCTGTAAGCCATCTTCCCCAAAAAAAAAAAAAAATTCTATAATTAACCACTTAACTTTACATCCCTAATTCCAGGTTTCTTCCAGAAAATATACTTTCTTGAAAAGTCAGTTCAAAATAGGAACACAAACAATGACCAGCCTAACTATCTGGATCGTATTTTTGAAAAGCATGCAAGTTTGAAACAGTAAAAGCCTTTTAAATGATGCAAAGCCAATGTCTAAAACTGCTGCAAATAATATACTGATTATATTAGTATAATTCCATACATTAATTTCCTTCGTAATATTGTAAAGCAGTTGTACCACACAAGAAACAAGGCAGAAAAAACTGCTTAGTATTAGTAGATTAAAATTGAAGCGCATTGTACGAAATAGCTACTTGTGTATTCTTCAAGCACAAGTGAAAAATCCAAAATTCCTCTGAAAGAAAACATAACCAAAAAAGAGATACCATCAGAAACAATAAAGTCAAGTTGACTTACATATTTCTATAGTTTTGGCTGTCAAAAGACACATTAATAGCAGAAAACTGATACTAGTTACTAGATTATCAACTTAGTATGTATTTCTACACTGTCACAGATGAGTACTTCAAATGTGCGTTTAAATAAAAGATATTGTTACTTAGTTTAATAAAATATACCTTTAAATGTAAATAAGTAAATATTTCAAAATTTGTGGCAAATGCAAGATGCAAACTTTCCTAGTTGTCCCTGAACACAGAAAAGACTGGGAGAACTAGAAGAACCAAATCAGAGTTTAAAGTGGGTACTACCACACACAGAGATCGTTAAGATGAACACAAGGACACTGCAGATTCCACATTAGGCAACAGTGTTTTAAAATTAAAAAGTGCAAGACCCGTATCTCTGGAGAATGCTGCTGTAAAGCCTATTAAATTTTCAGTTAAATAAAAATAAAAAATAATAAAAAAAAAAAAAAAAATCTATCCCAGGATCCCCATGCCCTCCTTTTTCAGGATACCTTGTATGAAAACATGGGTGAGGAATTACCTGAGAACAGACCTGAGGGCATTCAGCATCGAAAGTGAGCCTTGCTGACTTGTTTATGAAGCTCTAGATTCATAAACTATTTTCTGTCACATATTTTAAAGTAGAATATGAAACTTTCACTGCTAAGTACTTTTGTTTATTATAGCCAGACACTATAAAAAGTATGTATTAAAATATAAATATTGTTTATTAACCATTACATTATGTAGTCCCACAGGAATAATTTATAACAAAGCTGGAAATGCCATCCGTATCTCATGAGCATTTCAAGAATTTTGCTGTTGCTTTAGATAAAACGGCCAATCAGAGAATCTGCATCAAGGAATTTTGAAAATCAATTATGTATACCAAGAAAATTCCTTTCACTCTGCTTTAGACATTATCCTTGAATTAAGGAAGAGATTGTCTGCTCTGTGTCAGATCTGGCTGCTTGAGAAGATGCAAACAGGAGTCTAATGGATTTAGATGAGCGCGCTGTTGAAGAACCTGCCATGGTATGGTCATCCTTCATACTGTTCCAGGCGATCCAGAAAATATCAATTGCCTTTTCCACTAAATTTGCCAGAGGATATGTCAGAGAAGCACTTTAAAAAATGGTATAACTGACACAGTCTGCCTCTCTGAGGGCTCGACAACCCAGACACTTGCCAGTAAGAACCATGCTGATCCACAGGGTTTACTGTCTCCTGGAGCCACTGGAACAGGGATGCCTACCTTGGCCTTTGAGAACAGCACTTAAATTGCAAGCCATCCTCTGAAAGTTGCAGTTGCAAAGTCCAGGCCATCCCATACTGGCCAGCACTTAGACTCGAAATGACCACGAGGAGGAATGAAAACCCGCAGTCCGCTTTATGCAAAACAGCCCTACTACTGGCAAAAGCATTCGCTGACATCCAAAATCACCATGGTGCCTTTAACATCCATGTTCTGTCTGAGCTTTTTAAGGGTTTTATCAGTAAGAAAGTGTTAAATGAAGTCCCCTCATTCCTCTCTGCTCTGAAGGGAACAAGGAGCTGCTTAATTCAGTGGGAGAAGCCATGGAGGAAGCAAGCCAGAGAAAGCTACATCAGACATAAACAGACATCCACTTTTGAGTACCACAAAAGTTATTACCTCTTTTAACATCCTACTACAGCTTACCCTACTAGGACAGGAAAATCTATACAGTCTAACAAAGGATGCCAGATGGAAAATTCCACTGAGCTTAATTAGCTCACTGCTATTCCTGGACGACCAATACTGATGCAACCGTAAGATGCAAGGGGTTTTTTTTAATTTTTTCCTAACACGCTACAAGTGGATACTTAAACAAACAGTCTGGTATTTTTTGTGTGTATTACAGCATGATATATAATGGTTTCATAAGTCTTCTATGAAATTGAAAGAAAAATAGCAAAAAGACACTGAAAGTAGGAAAGATAGTAGAGTCTGACAGAAACGTGAGAAGAGCCGAATGTCTAGAGAATGCTGAGAACCTGTAGAAAAATATTCCTGCCTGAAGACAGTAATTAGTAAAACCAAAATGAATATCAGAGTGGGAAAAGGAAAAAAATAAATAAATCAAAGCCTTGTGGAATTCATATGAAGAACAAATGAGGCAGCCTCACTCAACTACAGACAACAGCAGACAAATCAGCTAGATTTCCAAGGATTAGGATGATGGCATTTTATATTTATTTTGTGAAAGGTTAAGTAACATTCCCATCTACCCCTCGCAAAAAGGTACCACACAGAGAGGTTTTCCCAGGCTACTTTGCAATTAAAAAGAAAAAAGCTCAATTCCTCATCCAGTACCACTTGGGCTTTACTTTTCCTATTTTAACACGAAACTTCCCTCATTCATGTTAGAAAAGAAAAGGGATTTTATTGTCATTGATGTTGCTTTAGCTATCCAAAAGAAAAAACTACATAGCTCAGAACAATTACTGTCCTGTCAGCTAATCTTAGAGTTACACATAAATGTACAAAGTACGAAACTAAACAACTTGCATTCCTTTGCCAAACTATCTCATCAAGACGACACATTCACTACCCTAAACTTTAACACATTGATGAAAAATCTCCCCGTCTACAAACTATTACTATTTTTTTTGGTGGGGGAAATCCCTAATTGCCCTTAAGAGTAAGTCAAGACTGAAAAACCACATTGCTTGTGGAAAAGGGATGGAGAGAAGGCAGGACAAGAAGGCTGTGATTAGAAAGAGGAAGAAGCAGTGCAGGCAGTAACATGGAGAGCAGCAGACTCCGAGAACACAGCCTGTAGATGAGAAGGACCCAGAAGAACGAGGAGATGAAAAGGTAAGAGCAGGAACTAGACTTAGACCTATTCTGGGTGGGAGAAAGTGTACAGGAGAGATGTTACAGAAAGTCAGAAAGAAGGGAAAAACACAGGAACAGGGAGCGAAAGAAATGGGAAACTCTAACAAGAAGCCCAGATGACGGGAACCAAATGTACAGAAGTGTTAGAGCTCCAGAGGGACAGATCTGCTGAAGAACCAGAGGAAACAGGTATCTACTTGTGATGAGTAGTCCTGAAACAGCACGCAATGAAAAAGGTCTACAGAAACAAAAATTAAGTTCATTAATGAAAGAGCTTCAGGAACAAATTATCACAACAATGCTACATAGGCAACCTTTATTCTCACACTTCTTAACTTCTGAAAGCTAACCAGAGCAATTTAATAAAGTTATTTTAGGGTAATTTCTGCCATATTTTTAAAATTTAAAAATATATATATTCTTTCTCATATACTTTTTTACAGTTAGCAAGGACAAAGAAAAAGGACTCAATAATCAAAAGAAAAATTCTAATTAAAGATTGTGGAGGTAGGTATAGAAAAGAAAACAGAATCTTAATACAGGATGTCCTACGCACATTTCATAAATAGTGCCTCACAAAACAACCACCTCCACTCTGCAACCAAAAACCACAAACACAAAGGCTGGGGAAAAACAAATAAAATAATTCTGTTAAACATCTAGAAGGTCTATCATCTGCAAACAGTTAAAAATCTGGATTGAACTAACAGAAGAAACTATTTCACCTGAAGTTTCCTCCGTAACTAATCAAAGTGCATAGCAGTCTGGATTCTCAGACAACATCGTTGCTTCAAATAATTTGAAACCTTGACATTTAATCTTCTGTCTTAAAGTTTTTATAAATCCAAGTTAATAAAACATCCCATGTTCTGATAGTTTTAAAGTGCTTTGCTATTAGCTTACAATCAGTAAACAAACCCATGAAATGAAGTGTGTCGATTTTAAAATGTAAAATATTTTTAGGGAAAAAAAAAAAATCCCAAAACCTATGCAGTGATGAAGAGATAAATATTTGCACAATTTTTAACAGCATGAATGAACACTTTAAAAATGGGCAATGTGTGAACAGCTCCAAATATCTAAATATGCATATGTACAAGTTTCTTACCAGCTACTGGTAAATCCAGCTTTGCTCGTTTCAATTCTGATATAGAATTTTGGAGCTGGTCTATTACAAAGTCATCTTCATAGAAGAAATCCTTGGCTAAAGACTCCTGCAGAAATTCTACAAGCTCTTCCATTTGTAATTTCATCAGATGCTCTATATAAGAAAGAAATATCATACATTAAAAGATCTTGATTATGAACACTGGAAAATGTACTTAAGAGATTAGATGCTTTTGTTTCAAAGTACAATGAAAAACACTTATTAATTAAGCAGATAACAGAATTCTACACCAGAAATCTATAAAACGCATTAAAAATTCACTTGCAAATCAGCATGGAAATGCTTTCTACTTATCATTCTCTGCGTAGGACAACGCTTTCCAAGACAGGGCATCTTCAGAAAACTAACTACAAGTCACCTTCCTTCAGCCTTCCTATGTCCAACAGCTTCAGGCCTTTTCAGCCTGCATCCTCAATTTACAAAACCCTGCTGCAGATCTGTAGAACATATATCATCTCTTTTATTAAGAGCTTTGAAAAGCAGTAAAACATTTTAAAAATTGATATTTACAGTATTCTCATTCGTAACTGAATTAACTTCCAATGAATCAATGATAATAGTTCACATTTCAGAACCACTGCTTCAGGCTTTCTGAAATTCAGGTACTTTTTGCTAGTTCAATCAAATTCAGGTCACGTTTTGAAAGTCATTTTACACTTATCAGATTATTTTTCTTTCACTTTTTACAGAGCAGTAAGGCCATGTTTGCCACACAAACCCATCTGGCTTGCAAGACTGTAACTGCATACCTGCGTAGCTTCTTTAAGCACATGTATGCCTTCAAAAGTTCCAGACGTACAATTTGTATATAGAAATTATAAAAAATGTTTTTTCTCTGGTAGTTCTCTCATCTTTTCTCTGTTGCCAGAAGGTACTCTTGATGTTTTGATTGCGGAGAAAGTTGCTACGTACTTACTAAGCAAGCAAACCTGCACTCAGTCTTTTTCCTCAGGTCTTCCCATAAAAACAGTAGTAAATAAAAAATTTCAAGTAGATGTCTATTTGCAAATAAAGAAAATGAACCAAAATGCCAAGCATAACAACTTACCTCCAAGTATTTAGAGCTTTCTGAAGTACAGTAATTTTAAAAGTAACCTTTTTCAATTTTCAAAGCAGTTTATGAATGACCTAAAGAATACACCCCAGTGAGACAGTGAGATAGTATCCCCACAGGTCAAGGAGAGTAAACTACCAAGCAAATTAAGGCATCAGTTCTGCAGAGCTCCATGCAGACCTCTGAATTTAAATAGAATTAAATGACTTCCCTACGAAAGCCTAAGTCCCACAGTAAGACTGCATCAAACTTGAGCTACACTATATCTTCTTGATAAATACTGAAGGATATTTAAATACTAACATCCCATCCTCAAAAGCTTTTTGAATGCTTTGGAATTTAAGGTTCTAAATCACTTTGAGGAACCAAATTGCTTTGGACAATTATTCTGTTCAAAAATCTCAAATTTTACTTTACCCGAAGGCAAGAGATGGAAGAGAAGGCCATCCAGGCAGACTACAGAAATTCTGCATTTTAATTACGTTCTTCGACACACAGTGGTATGAAGAGAGACATACACTGGTGATTCCTCATTGTTGAGTTGTGTGTTGATAGAGTTTCAGGTACTTACTGTCACACTCTGGATTCTTTGTGTACTTTTTTGATTAATTTAAATCCTGTAGGGGCTAACAAGCCATTTCCAAACCACGGAACTACATTTTTTCCTCATTGTTTAATCAGCAACACAGCTCACCTCATGTCAATGGTTACAAAACTTTCTTACTGTAATACACTTTTTTCTTTGGCAATCACACACATTAATAAAGCAAAGATTTTTTGTGTATAAGGAAAGAAAAATACCTGTCAGAAATAGCTTCAGGCAAATGGGAAACTAAGATTTTCACACAAGGTCAAGCTACACAAAATAAGAACAAAACAAGATGACTCTCCGTTTAGCATTCAAAGGTTTGAGAGATTTCTTACTTCTGTGTAGTTTCAGAATTGTGTAAGACATAGCAGTGAGAATCCGCTCTCCTTCAAGTATGTAGATATCCCATATCCTGAGACATAACGTAAAGGGAGTCTGCAACGACAGAATCAGGCAACACTGTGAAAAGATCCTTTCCAAGTCACAATTAAAAACAGAAATAGAAAATAGAAAACATACTCACACGATCAAGGAAACACTGGAAAAACCACTTGGTTGTGTAAAAGCTAGTGGACATATCCTGGGAGTCCTGTAAAAACCACAGAACTTTAAAAATACTCACAAAAAAACAAGTAATGCCTTGCACCTCCATCTTCTTCTTGGGACAGAGGCAGCAGAGAATTAAATCCTCTCCCCAGAAAATGAATTAATATTCTGGAGCAACCAAAGTTCAGGGACTGGTTCCCATTAGTCTTCCATTTCTCTACAGCAAGGCTGCCGATTCATGCCAAAGGTTGAAAAGATTTTGTGGCAAGAATACCTATCTACCAGAAACCAGCCTAAAACAGTCACATTCTTCAAACACAGGACCTCAAAACAGCTCTTATCTGCAGGCTTTACCTTCATCGTTCAGTCCGTTAAAATGAGCTCATCTTAGTGATAAATCCACCGGAAGAAATGAGGAAAAACAATGCTTAATATAATTTAAATAACTTTTATGACAATCATTTTGGCAGTCTTTAAAAAAAAAAACAGACAAAATCAAAAATCACCTTATTTTGAGATTTTTCTAACATGTAAGAACCATCATCAGCCTACTGAAAGATAGATATAATGGACGACGCCTTTCCCTGATTAAAAACTGATTGCTATTAAATTTAATGCCACTAAACTAATTCATACAAAAATAGAACTAAGTTCTGATTTAAAACTGAAAAAGAAATATATATAATACATGTATGTAGTGAATGTTCTCTGGATCTGTACTTCTGGATCAGTACCTCTGAAGGGAGGTACTGAAGCATTTTATTTAAATTAGCTTTTTCAATTCCTAAAGCATCTTTCTGCACTTTTCTGAAACTTTCTTTTCCAAGTGACGCAAGGAGGGAGAGAGGTCTTGGTTATTAAATGCAGTAATAAGGGGTATATAAGCAATTTAACAAGTTTAATAACATGCTGGCATTAGGTTGTACCACATGACCTCAGTCATGTATAATTATTTTTGGATTTTTGGTAAGTATAAGGGCCTTTTACCATTTACTACTAAAACCACCCAGTCTCCTTGGGATTATTCTATATTTTGTTCTTGAAACGTGATGACACTAAAAATGAGAATAAGATGGTATTTCCAAACGAGAATCATTATGTTGCATGTACTCTAA
This sequence comes from Tetrax tetrax, assembly GCA_009806455.1. NCBI lineage: Eukaryota > Metazoa > Chordata > Aves > Otidiformes > Otididae > Tetrax > Tetrax tetrax. Next base: position 47,673 of record WHYT01017064.1, on the reverse strand, counting down.
AAACCAACACAACTTCAGTTTCAGAGCCAAATTAGTTACAGAACTGGCCTTGATTTTTTTTTTTTTTTTTTTAAATATGACGACATCATCTTGCCTGACTAATTTTGACTTGACCTTTTAACAGAAGAACGGGGTTTTTCCTAACCAAATCTGCCTAATTCCATGTCACGAGCAGGTCTTACAGCATGCTGTCAAAAAAAGACTAAAATTCTCTTTTGTAATACAACAGGCACACATTAGAGTAGAATAGAGACTATTTCACTTGGAAGGGACCTACAACGATCATCCAGCCCAACTGCCTGACCAATTCAGGGCTGACCAAGTCAAACACTGACAAGCTTGAGAGATCAACCACCTCTCCAGGAAGCCTGCTCCAGTGTTTGACCACTCACTCTCTAAATAAATACATTCACTCCAATCTCAACCTCCCCTGGCACAGGTGAGAACCATTCTCACGCATCCTTAGACGCATTCATTCATTGCCAAGGTGGTAGTCTGCTCCCAAGTTGTCTTTTTTTCTTTTTTCAAAGGAGATATATAGTAAACAGAAAATCATATAGCCCTGGGGAGGTAATGTTTGTAAGCAGCTATCACTCCTAGAAGATGTTGCTGCAACTGAGCATCTCTTACACTGCCTCTTAAGACTTGGAGATGCATTCTGGCAGAACCAATGTGACTGTAAAAGAAAATTCTGGATGACTATTGCAAGAGCATTTTTGTCCCATTAGAAAAATAATTTGTTGCTAAGAACAAACACAGCCAATATTAGAAAAAAAAATAAAGAGCATATTATTTCCTAATTAAGAGCATTAGAAGAGATAACAACATCTAGCTTCATAAAAATACTACTGAGCATATGTAAATTTTAAAAGGACTATTAACTCCTCTTATAAAGGG
>WHYT01017064.1:8618-19350 GCA_009806455.1 Tetrax tetrax | reverse complement strand
TCAGATAACCCCACTGATAAAGTATTTGCAAGGACAATGACTTAAATGTCAGACAAGTTTTCTCAGGTTTACAAAGTTCTTAGCAGAACTTTGCTCTACGTTAAGAGGAGAACTGCTATACGTTAAGAGGAAAAATGCAACAACATAAGTGCAAAATAAAAATCTCACTCCCTTCCTCACATTTCAACAGCCAATTTTAAATAATATTTTTCATGTAACTTGAAGATATTAGTCCAATGTTCTATAGGGGATATATAAAGATCCCTCCAGAGTTTTATTTCTCAGTGTGTCAAGGCTGCTTACAATGAAAAGCTTAAGACAACAAGTGAAAGATAAGGAATTCTAGTAATATAAGTTTCTTCATGGGCCAACAATTGCAAGGAAACAGAAACTGAAACAGGATAAAAAGGTTACATTGCCCAGAACTTTGAAAAATGAAACAAAGTGGTATTTAATTAGAGTGACTGCTTAATTTCACTTTCTCCTCAACTGCACTTTTTTTACATTGAAGTCTAAGGAGCTGCTGATGAATACAAAATGAAAGATGTACAAAAATGATCAAAATGGGCACAATGAATGAGGGAACAGTGCATAAAAAACAGTTAAATGGACATGATAGCATTTATGTTTCTTGTCTTTTGGCTGCACACATAAAATAGATTATATACCTAAGTTTCTAACCCTTATGATGTAGTCTGGAAACCCCACTCTACAATTCTCATCCAGGACTGCAGCCAAGACCGAGGGCTTAAGTAAAGAAGATGCAATCTTTAAAACCATTTTCCATTTGTTAGAACCCTAGAGGTTATGAAATAAGCCCATTTACTCCAACATGCATCTTTCTCCAGTGTGTTTTCCTTCCCATCAGTAGGCACATAATATAATGGGGTGAAAACATCAGTAGAATAAAACTCCAGCAGAGCACAAATTCGTTACTCTTATTAGAGGCAACACTTCGTTTCAGTTGAACTGTATGCACAATCAAGATCCTTTATTTTAATTTCAGCACAAAACAGGTCAACAAATAACTTATTTCTATGTACTTCCAAAGGTTTTGGGGGTTGGTTTTTGGGGAGGTCTTTGGTGGGGGGAAGAAAGAAGATACAGAATTGCAAGTTGTTCTCTTACAGCATGCTGAGAGAAACCATATTTAAGTGTGAAGGTACACAACTTACCGTATTATATATGGAATATGCAGCTAAAACGTGGAATAAAGATTGTTGCCTGGGGAAATAAGAGTAGAAATGGAAAATACTATAATATTGTCTTTTGCAGAAACAGAAAAACATAAAAATAGTGAACTGTGTTTTGGAAACTTGTTTGCCCAATTTAACTTGTCTAGCACTAAAGAACAGGACAAGCCACACTTACAAAGATATGCGCTTCTGATTTCAAACCAACACTATATTTAGCACTTTTCTGATGCTTTTACATGTTGAAAGGTTTCAAAAAATACCTATATTTTGAGAAGGCAATGGGGTCCTATCATCATTTTTACAGACAGGTAAAGTGAAACATAGGATGGGCTTCATTTCAAACACAGATTTATTCTGAATGAATAATTTATTCCGAATGTCCAACTTTAAACACCCCAGACCTGACTGCTGTGCTTGCGGAACACTAACAGCTGTTACTCATTTCAGCAATGCAGCAGAGATGAAATACACAAAGCAGCCACAAAGGTGTCTGAATCTTGGCACCCAAATGAAAGGCTGCTGCAGTGACTGCCGCTGTCAAACCGAAGAAAAACCACCACCAACTCTGAACGCAGCATCCTCCGGAGTGCACTGATCTCCACGTACCTCAGAGTCAGCATTACAGAGAGCTTCTGTGATTTACTGGGGAGAGAATTTGGAAACCTGAAGGTCTACTTTCATCTACAACTAAAATTGCTGAAACTTAACTGCTGAGTTTTGCATACTGTCTCTTTCTGTCCAGTGGAACTCCCTCTGCCTGTCACTAATTAAATGTATAGAAACAGATATTAGCAGCTTAAAAAAAGAAAGCATAAGCAAAAAGCTGCGTATTTTCTATTGGGAAGAGGATGCATATTTGGAGAATTTTCCCAAAACATCTAGATTATGGCATTTTTGTTTGCCCTTTTGTGGAACTGAAGCTTAGCCATTCCTCAGTAACCAAAGTAAAGTGTAACCTAAAGTACCAGGTATTAAGCCAGAATCTTATTTTACAAGGACAAACTAAAAGGTCCCAAATGTCCACAGGAACCTTCTGTATATTCCGTTGACCATATAGAACTGAAGAGTTTGATCTCATTTATAGTGAGATACATAAAATAACAGTAATTTTAGTACTATTTACACCAGATGATACCACTAAAGACCTGTAAAAGAATGAACCTACAAAGACATCCAGTCTACTTAAAAGTCAAACAAGCTATTGATTCACCTGGGGGACTTTATTTCATTGCTATGTGAAATGATTTCTGAATTTTTCATCAAGGCATCGCTGGAAATACATAATAAATGTACAATAATTTCAAGATCTATTCCAAGTGTGAAACCACTTTATGCAGCCAAAGGCTTTCCTGGGGACCCTGAGGGCAAGCTTACAACACCATTACAGGGACTGGAGCTCCTCTGCTTCTGTTAACCCCAAAGCGACGGGGTGGCAAGCTTCTGCTAACACCTAAAACGTGTGCATAAAAACTACCTGAGGCCCAGAGGCAACACAGCCATGTTTGCATGGCACCGTGTCAGTACTACTGAGGGGCAAGGCGCGTCAGCTCCGGTACAGACAGCACTGCACAAACACATCTCAACTGCAGCGGCTGTTTGGGAATTTGGCTTTGTACTCCATCCTGCTTTCCAGCCATCAGAGACATTCCCCATATTTAGAATTGTGTCCACAAAATACCTAGAATAAGAATCTAAGAAAATGTTTGGTTTATTATCACATTAAAGTCTACAGCTCTGAGTATTGCTTTTGGAAAGAGCAGACGACCGCAGAATCTGCCTTTGAAAGAAAAGGAGATTAAAAACTGAACAAATACAGTCACAGAAGGGAAAAGATACCCTCTTCATCTCAGCAGGGTGCTGATGCTGCAAGCTAGCAACAATGCTGATGTTTGTATCACCACTTATTTCCCTATTAAGCATTTTTAAAGATGACAGCTGCCTCATATTCCTCATTCAATGACAATTAAAAAGAAAAAAAAAACCAAACAAAACCAACCACCAACATTTTGAAGAAATCCAAAAGCATTAAGGCCTACATTTGTAAATAATTAAATGTTCACATCTAAAATACTGCTTTGTTTGGTTCTGAATTAGATATGAGGAGAAGAGGAATATAAAATCCAAAGCAAAGCTAAAATCTCTGGGAAGATAAAAATTATTAGAGATGCAAAAAGTTATTCTGCTTTTGAAAATACACAGTTAAACAAAATGATTTGGTACTAAATCTTAATTCATTTATTAGCTTGGAATTCCCATGCTTTTGTATTTACAATATCTAAGACTGGTTTTATGAAATATGAAACAAGATGAGAACAGTTTAGAAATGGCTTTCTTTGGAATGCTACTGACCACCTCATAAGGAGGAAAAACTCATTGGATGGAAGTGACCAACTGGTTTTGCAGTATTAACAGTAATAACATAATTGGACAGACAATCCTGCTTTGAAAGTTTTGAGCTTACTTTCAATAGTCATGCATAAATTGAAGAGGTCTAAGGCAGTTTGGAAGCCAGTTTTAATCTTTAATTTACTTACTTAACACCGTATCTGTCCCGAAACATTATATGGTCTCTATATGTTCGATTCACATCAAGATCAATTTGCCTGATATCTGGTGAAGACCCTCGTGCTTGAAACTTCAATTTCTGGGAAAACAGTAAAGAACAGAAATTAAATTTAAAATTGTGACCTCTAAAATAGCAGAAACTTTCCTCACTGAAGACCTAGATCGGTGTATTTGCCATCTCACGATCTGAAATACTTAATTTAGAATAGCAACTTACAAGATAACAGTTTTGACTTTCAAAATATGCATATACATCTATAAACTCTACAGAGTCAGACACATTACAGCAGAGAATTCTGTAACATTTTTGTGACACACCACTCACTACCCACATTCAGGGCTACGTTTCAGCATTTCAAATTTGTAATTGCTCTTTCTCAGGTAAGTACATCCCTAGAGAAAAAGTTAATTTTACTACTCAGGAACAAGAACCTAAGATGCAAGTGCTCCAGACTGGACTTTCAGCAAACAATTTAGTGTGGTTTTCATACTATTCCTGCCTTTTACTCTAAGTAAAAGTAATAGCTACATAGCTGTTTGTTATTATCTAAGTATAGATAATGGACATTTCTCTAGTAATTTCTTCTGTCTTTCTGTTGTAATCTAATTTAGTTGTAGAATACCTCTACTTCAGCACTTGCTTTAATGTTTTATAATTAAATCCAATCTTGCAATTGAATACTTAGGAAGTCTGCACAGCTTAGATTGCTACCTTATTTTTCACACTTACAATAATTTTCTCTTGACATTCATTCATTCATTCTCACTTCTGTCCCTAAAAGTTGAGTTTGCAAGACACTTTTAACTGGATTCAGCATGGTATTTTCAAAACATTACACCTAAGTAGGCATTATTAGAAAATACTACACACAATCAAAATCCGTAATTCTACAGATTCTGGTTGCAAGAAAACAAAAAGGTTTAAAGACAAAAATAAGAAAAACAAAAGGATCAAACAGGGAGCAGTAGGATCCATTCAGCCTGCTGAATACCACCAGAAGCTTCATGCACATCAGGAATTACCTGTAAGTCAGTGAATCAACCAGTGGCAGCCATTAACCAGCCACTACCCACAAGCTCAGCTTCGCGTACCTTCCAACACAACCGAAAGTAAAAACACGCAGAATGATTTGTCCTCCAGCCAGACAGAAAAGAAAGGGAGAGAAAATTTATCGTTTTAAGGTGGCATGAGGACTCAGAACGTAGGATTTGTTGGAATATAGGAAAAGAAGCACCCTGAGCCCTTGCCATCACAGACGCCTCTAGCGTGAGTGAAACGCAAAGTACCTGAAGGCTGGGAAATGGGAAGGACAGAAGATTAAGAACTGGGAGTTGGCCTGCACAGAGAACTGAGAGAAGCTGTTTGACCTACAGTGTCAAAGTGTGTATTTTCCTTCTAATTTTAAAGCGTGTAATTTGTCAGTGACACTTGTAATGAGGAGCATTAAAATCACTTCAGGAAATGGGGAAAATGGAGAGCAGTAAACTAAGCTTATCGCAAAAAGATAAGCTAGGATAACGATGGAAGAAACTCTTTCTACTTTCGTATCTGAACTATAAACACTTTTTTGTTTTGCACTGAGCAGTAGATGGCATTAATCACAGCTGAAGATTAATTCACTTTTTTTTTTTTTTAAATGCTTCTGGTTTTACTCAGTATTCTTTCCTATAACTACATTATTCAGCATGAACTCTGTTTTATACCTTTTGGATCTGCCACCAGTCTTACTTAAAAAGTTACACAAAACATAATAGTCAGAAAGAGCAGTCTGCCAGAATGAAGAGCAATAAATAATTTAAGAGGAAGATCACAGAGACCAAAATTTAGATAACGTCAATGCCAACATCAATCTTCTTTCCTGAGCTTACAAGATTCCTTGACTACTCAGACCCAAAGTCTCGGCTCCAAAGAAGCCCCAAAATTCAAACACTCTACAATATTAACTTGCATTTATGTTAGCTAAACTCTCCCTATAATCCTTTACCAGAGAGAGATGGAAAGGAAAAGACAGGAAAAAGACAGAATTTTAAAGGATTCAATTCTCCTTCTGTCTTACTAGCCTGCACATGAACCTTACCCTCCACTCTTGGGTCTGAAGTTTCGCTCTGATGGCCATCAGCTGTGTTCACACCCACAGAAAAAGTACAGTTAGTGGGGAAAAACTTAGATGAACATAACTACAATAATTCAGAAGTTGCTTTAACTGCTACTCAGGGTGAGGAGGAGAAGACATGGCTATTTTCTTTATTCTCTAAGTAGGAGACGTATTTAAGTGGACAATTTATGCCTGTAGAATTCTGTGGGGTTAACATCCCCTCATCAGGTGCACCTCAGAGAATACAATCAAGCAAGCAGACAGTGTTTTATAAAGGGATATCTAAGCTTCACTTGAAGACGAGATGGCAGAAAGACAGCCAGTTTGTTCTGGCTTTTAGAAGATTAAGGCACCAAGAACCATGTCCTCCAGAATACTAGAACTCCTCTTAGTGGTATTCAGCCATGAAGATGCTGGCTTAATAGATATTTATCAAAGAAAAGCTCTGGTTTCAGATGTTTCTGTCTTACTGGGACACGAGTTCCGCTTTATTTTGATTTGCTTTGCATTTAGAAAGGCTTTTGCAAGGATCTGAGCATGGGAAAAGAAACAGAAGATAAAATTAATTACATGAATTACAAAACCAAAAAAAAAGCTGGAAAAGTGCTTTTCAATACATAGCCTTTTTCCTAACTAAAACAAGCAGTAGAGCTCCATGCAACTTCTAATCCTTTTTCTTTTTTTTAAACAATGCGTGACAAAAGCTTAATAAAGCCTGTAGTCTTAGTATTTGAAATTTTTAAATTAATATTAAGTGTAAAATTCTACAAACTCACATTATAAAAGTCTTTCATTTCTTCTTTCATTTTAGGGACGTCGAGTAGTAAAGACCAGACTTGCCCTCTGAACTGCAGTGGGATTCCTTTATAAATTCTCCTATGAAACTGTAAAAAGAAAAGAAAATATAAATGCAGTACAATCTACAACGTTCTGAACAAGAGGAAGAGTGAGACACAACATGCTAAAGAGAAAAACGCAATTATATCAATTGTCCTAGCAAAGGGATGACCTGCTGGGAACAAAGTGTTCCAGTGTTTTTGAGGGACTAAAAGTGTCCAGTGACACCATCTGGGACCTCTGTTGATGGAACCAGCAGAAGCACAGGGAACAAAACGAACAGAGGCCAAAACATCAGTCTGACCAGGTGATGCATACAAGCCATGACTTTAGCATGTAGGAAAGCCTATCAAAATTGTATCATCTCTGCTGAGCAGCACTTGTTCCACAAATATTGGAAAGGCTACTCCAAATTCTGTAATTTAGATCCAAGAAATCAGATTCTTAGCAAAACAATATTTCAGGACAAGCCACAAATAACTCACTATCATTACAAACTATAAATGCGAATGGTGAAAGGCAATCAGCAATACCACAAAGCTTTAATGATTACCAGTAAAAAAAACCCACACATTTGATTTTTGAACTTTTGTAAAACTGCAACAGTGTGTTGAAATGTATGTATACATACCAAACATGTGGGATCACAAAAAACACCCAGGATGTGCCATTTCTAAAGCCAACAGATTTCAGATCATATTTCTAAACTAATAATCAGTTTTCTAAATGTATATTAAAACATTTGCACAAAAACAGCATATAAAAGATATTCTAGCTATGCTTTCTAAGAATACAGAACAACCTACCATGCAACTCTTAGCTGTGAAATAGAAAATTAAATTCCCCAATCCTGACACATTCTGCCGTGACACAAAAAGCTTGTATTAGAAAATGGGTCAGAAGGGGGTAACTCAGTACCCGTGCGTAACTTGAGTCATTGTATAGACTACCTATCGGTCTTGCCTTTGACATGTCTCCACCCTTGCACTCTCATTCAGTGGCTGGGTTCTTAGTGGGCTTATAAAGAAAAAAAAAAAGACAGGAACACTGACAACTGTCTTCTTCGGTTCTCTTCTGACTCATATCTGTGCTGCAGCGTCTAGGAACGTGAAGAGCCTCTAAATAGAACAAGGCGGACTACTTGTCTGAAGTCTTGGCTTTATGTAGCCAGGAGAGACTCAAGGTAAGTAAAGCCTCAGAGCAATTGAAGCCTAATAATTCTGAAAACACACCAAGAAATGTTGTATTTCAGGAGACGTGCCTATCAAAAGGAAAACCAGAGAACCCTAACACAGGCAATGAACCTTTTGGAGGTTCTTGTTTTGCCATTACTTTAATGGTGGCACAGGGAGACAAACCACGTTTAAAAGAGAAGGAAACACACCCACCCCCCCAACCCCATCCCCCAACAGTTTATTCTTTGCATTTATCCTATAACAAAAATTAGACCTTAAAAACTTCAGCTGACAAAGTTATCACGTCTTTGAAACACTTATACAAGTTACGTTTGGAACATAAGAAATATTTTAAAAGAAATGTACTCCTCAAAGACAGGATCCTTTTTTCTTTTTCATATATTTCGCATCTCCAGTTTTGGAAGATTAATGAGCCTCTCATTGCAGTGTATTTGCAAACCTCCTGCTGCTTGGGATATATCAGATCTTTGAAGGTGTCTTTAATGCCAGCAAGCATTCGTGTCTGGATTTTAGAATGCGCAACTCTTACACAAGTAAGGTTTTTCCCATCTCCTTTTCAAATGACATTTTAAACTTGTATAAGATGCAACAGCAATCCTGGAGGCTGTCCACAAAGGAAACGGTGTGCTTTTTAAAGAAAACTCTGCTGCTTTAATATTACTAAGAACGCTAAAGCGGCCACACTTCTAGTGTGAGCACAGCGATGTCAGTGCGATTTCCTCTGTACGGGGGAGGGACAACGCGCAGCGCTACAAAGCCCCCTGCTCTGAAAACGTACATCCGACTTCGGCTCGCGCGGAGAACTTCAGTGGGCACGTCAACCCAGACACAAGGATAACTGCTTGGGAGAGAGGAGAATCGAGTCTTTTGAAAGCCAAGCAACACCAACTGCAGTAGAGTCACCCTGAGAAGAGATCAGTCTGTCTACTGGAAAGCAGAATGAGTCAAATCTGTGAAATCTTTTCTGGGAATTTGAAAGAAACAAAGAAAAAAAATAAATGCAGTGTTATCTGTCCCCACTGACAGGCAGTTGTATTCTTCAGACCCATGGTATAGCAACAGAGTACCTTGATAACAAACGTTTTCACCAGTTAATTATCATTTTCTAACTCATTTTCAAAAGTCTCCAACAGCCATACGGTTATTAATGAAGAGAATCCGTTGAAGAACAAATTCTCAAGATTATTGTTGTTCTAAATGAGTATTTTGGGAGAGGGTCAGGTGGATATCAAGGGCCAGAAATAAGCCTTTGTAATAATAGTTTATTACCAAAATAGAACTAAAATAAATTCAAACCTGCCAAGTTTAACAGTTTAATGTCCCGATGGAGATTGGTGACAAGTGGTGTCCCTCAGGTGTCTGTACTGGGACCAGTACAGTTTAATATCTTCAATTACATAGACAGTAGGATCAAGTGCACCCTCAGCAAGTTTGCAAATGACACCAAGCTGAATGATGCGGTGGAAACACCCAAGGAACGGGATGCCATCCAGAGGGACCTGGACAAGCTTGAGAAGTGGGCACATGTGATCCTCATGAGGTTCAACAAGGCCAAGTGCAAGGTCCTGCACCTGGGCTGGGGCAACTCCCAATATCAGTACAGGCTGGGCAGTGAATGGATTGAAAGCAGATCTGCTGAGGAGGTCCTGGAGGTATTGGTGGATGAAAAACTGGAAATGAGCCGACAATGTGCACTCACAGGCCAGAAGGCCAACCATATCCTCAGCTACATCAAAAGAAGCATGGCCAGCAACAGGGAGGTGATTCTCTCCCTCTACTCTGCTCTCCTGAGACCCCGCTGGAGTACTGCATCCAGCTCTGGAGCCCTCAGCACAGGAAAGACAAGGACCCATCGCAGCAGGTCCAGAGGATGGCTGCAAAAACTACCAGAGGGCTGGAGCACCTCTCCTGTGAGGACAGGCTGAGAGAGCTGGGGCTGCTCAGCCTGGAGAAGAGAAGACTCCAGGGAGACCTTATTGCAGCCCTCAAAGGGGCTTTTAAGTACTCAAAGGGGGCTTTTAAGAAAGCTGTTCTTTTAAGAAACTGTTCTATGACTTTGTGAAAGTGTGGGGTTGTTTTGGTTTTTTTTCAGGAGATAAAAGGAGAAGATCAGTCAGTTTCAGAGGAGCCCATGGCATTTAGTTTTCCCATCTACACTTCCCAGACTGCAACAGCAAAATACTAGAAGAGCCCTTGAAATAGTAAGTGAAAACTGAGATAGAGAGTTGTGGCAGTGCTTTTGAAAGAAAATTTTGAAAAACTAGTTGACAAATATAACTTTAAAAAGAGTGGAAAAGACAGAGATCAGCAGTTTCATCAGGCTATTACAGTTATGTTAAAACAAAAAAAACAAAATAAAAACCAAAACCCACACAGAAGAAAAGCAAACATTCAGTAGCTAAGATCAGAATTATTGTACTACTTGACAGAATAAACCCAAATAACATTCAGAGTTTCTTGCAAACCACTTTAGAGCTGTATCCAGCTGACTCTGCTGTTCCACCCATTCTTTTATTTAGGCCAAGAAAAAAAAAAGCTCTCAGCCATCCCAAGTCATTACAGGATCTGCCTACAGATTCAGCAGAACACAAGACTGAGGACTTTCACCATCTGCGTGGCACATGAAAGAGAAATGTAATTCAAGAACAGAATCTTTCATGGTCCAGGCTCCATTACACAAATAATAACATGGGAACAAGTGTGAATAATTTTATACACAATGGAAAACTGAGGAGTGGCTGATATGTCAGAGTCTTGTGCTAACACTCTGAGGAACCTCAACAAGCTGGAGAAATGGGCTGACAAGAACCTCAAGAAGCCTCCATCCTTGGAGATACTCAAA